>JAURVB010006418.1:0-246188 GCA_033002965.1 Piper betle | reverse complement strand
AGTTTAACACGTCACAATATAATTGAGGTGAAATCCCAATCATTAAGTGATTATTAATGTACAGTGACCATATATTTAAGGAAAATGTTTTACTTCAAAACATATCATAAGTTGTCAAAACAAGTGTATATTCTTTGTCAATAAATTTTAAACTGCAATTTTGGATAGCCAATAGATCTCCGGTCTCAATGAGTGAAAAAAATGTGGTTCCTTAAAATGTATATTTTCTCAGTGAGTGAGATAAAGTGTTATAAGGTTTTTGACATTTTAAGTATGATCATAGATGTTTTTTCATCATTCTACCAAGATAATATAATAAAGATATTTCTTAGTATGTCATATACTCCAGAACAGAGTGGGAACAAAATATCATATGAAGGTTAGTATAGTAAAATAAAAAAAAAACGTCAAGGATCCTGGGTGGGGGTCAAAGATGCAAATTAAATTACAGTATCTAGTGAGACCTATGGCAAATTCATAGACCACTGTGATTACGTAGAATACTGAGTTTAGATGGAGTATTTGAGACTAATGTAACTTTGGAACTACGTGAAGTATCAAAGATAGTTGATTGTCCAGAATACATGATTACATTGTCAAACATTATTTTTTTCTCTCTCAGTCTCTCTTTAGGTTGGTTTATATATTGAAACAAATAATTTGATGACATAAGCCAGTGCAACATTTGATGGGATATATAGATGCCTAGATAAGGGTAAGGTATGATCATACTAGTACTAATACACTAGATTATACTATAAGAACCATGAAGTTAAGCATGTTTGAGTGAAAGTATTATTAGGATGGGTGACCTAAAACGAAGATGTTTTCTTTGTTAGCTATTCTTTATATAATCTTATGGATTAAATGATCATTGAAAGAAAACATGTTAGTTTATACCTTGATAAAAAGGTTTAAAATAGACCATTTTGACAGTGGGAGCTTTTGTTGGAAATAAAAGTTTTTTCACAATGCAAAAGAAAGTCATCTTCAATATTTTCCACAGCTAAATATTTAACTGCACAAGAGGAAGTACACTTAAAAGATGACATTTTGAAAGAGGCTATATTGACGAAAATTATGAATATTGGGATTTGGTTTTTTATCTTGCATGGGTTATTCCATATGTGAATAAATTAGATTTATCATACGTAAGTGGGAGGTTATAACATTTAGATGTACACGTATGATAAGCTAACATATGCAAGTACGAAATGGTAGAAATTATTATTAATTAACTTACTCATTGTAACACCCCAGTTCGGTTCACATATGTACATATCAAATCTAAAAGCTAATACCTACTATCTAATAAAGCATTCACACATCCTTACTAACATATTCATATTAATTATTCACATCAATTCACATCATGAATTCCTAATTTATATTTCAATTAATTAACAATTCATAATTAACATACATAATCAGTTCATTAGCATTTATTTCATATCATTCAAATTACGTAAAATTATTTTTATTTACAATAAAAATATTTTACTAGGCCAATCAATCAAATCCTAGCATATCGTACTAATAATTATCAATTTTAAATAATTAGATTGGAGTTAATTATATCTCGCGTCGTTGGCAATCAGCGATGAATAGGATTTGTTGCGTGGTTCGGGACTCAAATTCAACACCCTATGGTGTCTGAAGTTCAATCGGGTTCGGTTGGAGGAATGTGGCAAAAATCTGGGGATTTTTGGCGAATTCCAGCAAATCCCATTTTTCGGAAGCTTTTTGGGGTGCTTTTTGCAGCTTTCCTATGGTTTTTTGGCAACTTTTCTATTTGTTTTCTGGCGAGGTGGTTGGGTCTATGGGTCGGCATGGCTCGGTGAGGGCAACACGACCATGCTGATGGCGAGGGCGATGACAGTGGGGGCAACAGTGAGGGTGCAGCATCGACGCGTCGTAGAGGCCAGGAAGCAGATAGGAAGGTTAGGGACGGTTCGATGGTGTCGATCAGCAGTGGTACGACATCTAGAGGTGGCATCAATGGTTGCGTTGGGGCTACGAGTGGGATGAGGGAGGGGAAAACGTCTTGGTGACGGGTGGGTGGCAATTTCGTAATTAAAAGTTGACTCGACTCTAACTCAAGTAAAAAATAATAACTATTAATTAATTTTTAAAAAAATATAAAATTATGAAAAAAATAAAATATAATATAATACACTCCATAACATCTAAATGACGTGTTCTATAGCTAATACCCCACCCAAACTGGTATATAAGGCATCATAATGAATTATTCGGCGGCCTAAACATAATTCTACGATCAAATACATAAAAAAAATAATTGCATATAGTCATATACTCTGATAACTCATTGCTCATCATTTTTTTGACATTATCATCATATACATGGGTACATTTGACCCTCATTGCTCATAACGTATAGTTGGCCTCGACTTAGCATGTGTGTCATGAAACTAATCTGACTCAAATCGATAGCCGAACCAATTGGTTCCCTAATATAAAACTTTGACTCGAGTCACAGGTTTTACAACCTTCCCTCCTTAGAAAAATTTTGTCCTCGAAATTTTACCTAAGGAAGTTTCAAATTCCACACTAATCTGAAAAGTTAAATCTCAACTATAGTGCCTGGTCGTGAAGCTGGTTGCTCAAATATCTCTAGGTATCTCTTCTTTATCTTGTCTTCATGTTCCCTTGTAGATTCCTCAACTCCTTGTTGAGTCCATTGCACTCATACTAGTGGAATATCTTTTCTTTTGAGAATCTTTACTCGACGGTCTACAATCTTGATTGCATTATGACGGGTCGAGTTGTAGCTCTATCTCTATGAAATTGATGACATGAGAGTTATCTGGATGGTACGCCTTCAGCAATGACACGTGGAATAAATTATGTACAACTAATAGATGAGGCGGCATTACTAGCCTATAGACCACTTGTCCAATCCACTTGATCACGTTAAATGGTCTGATATATCACATATTGAGTTTCCCATGCATCATGAATCTCATATTTCCATTAGTAGGAGAGACCTCAAAAGAACGTGATCTCCTAACACGAAATGCACGCTTCATCTGCGCTGATTGACATAACTTTTCTGTCTGTCCTGAGCTGACTTCATTCTCTTCCTAACCTACATCACTACCTCTTGGATCATTTTTGGCCCAACTATTACTAATTCACTGCCCTATAATACCGAGGATCGACATGGTCTACCATAAAGCACTTCAAATGATGCCATTCTGATTGTGGCGTGATAATTGTTGATCTATGAGAACTCTACTAGAGGTAGATGCTCTTCCCAACTTCTTCTGAAGTCTAGAATGCATGCTTAGAGTAAATCCTCTAGTATCTATATGGTTCTCTTAGTCTACCAATCTGTTTGAAGGGTGTGTTGAATATCAACTCGGAGCCCATAGTTGCATAGAAAGCTTTCCAAAATCAAGATGTAAATCTTAGATCCATGTCTAATATGATCTCCCGTGGCTCTCCATGTAGCCTGACTATCTTATCTCTATACAGTATGGCCAAAGTAGTAAGTGGGTAATCTATCTTGATTGGTATGAAGTGCGCACTCTTTGTGAGTCAATTTACTATGACCCAGATAGCTTCCTTCTGTTGGTGGGTCCTAGGCAATCCCACTACAAAGTCATATGCTATGCTCTCCTACTTCCTACTCTGGGGTTTCCAATGGTTGCAGTATTCCACCTGGATGTACGTGCTCGGCTTTCACTTGCTGGCAAACAAAAACATTTGGTAATTGTATTACATACCTCTCTCTTCATTCCTAGCCACCAATAAGTTTGTTGGATATCGTATTACATCTTTACTCCACTTGGATGCACTGTGTATCTTGAAGTGCGAACCTCATGAAGAATTATACTTCGAAGTCGGGGATACTTTGGAACATCTGGCACAAATAGTGAACCTCTTTGTTTGACTAATCCATCTGCATCTCTAGCCAAGTACTTGTCTGTTCCCTATTTTGGCCACTAACTCAACTATTTTTCTTTCTCCTGGGCAACCTTTATCTATTCAAGTACACTTGGCTAAATAGTCAATTGTGCAATCATTCCAACCAACTGTCTCTAGCCAATAACATGTTGAGTCACTGGCATTGCTGCCAATCCTGCTGAGCCTCGAACTGGCTCCTTGGTTAGAGCATCTACTACCACATTTACTTTGCCCTCGTGGTACACTATGTCGAACTCATAATTTGGTAACAACTCAAACCATCTTCTTTGTCTACTATTCAGATCCTTTAGCATGAAGATATAATTTAGACTCTCGTGATTAGTCAAGAGTTTAAAAGATGTTCCATACAAATAATGCCTCCATATTTTGAAAGCTAATATAACTACTGT
The DNA here is from genome assembly GCA_033002965.1 of Piper betle. Taxonomy (NCBI): domain Eukaryota; kingdom Viridiplantae; phylum Streptophyta; class Magnoliopsida; order Piperales; family Piperaceae; genus Piper; species Piper betle. The sequence continues at coordinate 241,848 of JAURVB010006418.1, read as the reverse complement.
GAGCTCTAGGTTGTGTGTAGGATAGTTACGCTCATGCACCTTGAGTTGACGAGATGCATAAGCTATAGCCTTATCCTTTTGCATTAAAACACAACCTAGACCAATGCTTGAGGCATATGTGTAAACTACAAAATCTTTGTGTCCTTCTAACAATGTGAGGATAGGCGCCAAAGACAACCTCTCTCCTTTAGTGTCTTGAAACTTTGCTCACATTCATCTGTCCATCTGAATTGTTCACCCTTTCTAGTTAGCCTTGTAAGAGGGGCTGCTATGGAAGAGAAACCATGAATGAATAGTCTGTAGTATCTAGCTTGGCCTAGGAAACTCTGAACCTTTATAGGTGTCTTTAGTTGTTCCCACTGTACTACTGCTTCTATCTTGGCCGAATCTACTAAGATACCTACTACTGAGATGATATGGCCGAGAAGGCTCACCTTCGAGAGCCAAAAACTGTGCTTCAAAATACTTTCTACACAACTTGTGGTCTCTCAACGTCTACAACACGATCTTTAGATATTGCTTATGCTCTTCTCTGGATGAAGAGTCTACTAGTATGTTGTCTACAAAGATGATAAAAAATTGGTCCAAATATGGATTGAACACTCTATTTATCAAGTCTATAAATGCTACTGGAGCAATTGTCAATCTGAAAGGCATGACCAAAAGCTTGCAGTGACCATATCTAGTCTTGAATGAAGTCTTCAATATGTCATCTACTCTTCATCAATGCGAGGAAGAGGGTATCCATTCTTAATAGTTGCATGGTTTGGCATCCATCCTTCTCCTCATAAATGCATGCTTCCATCCTTCTCCTCACAAATAGCACTAGTGTACCTCATGGAGAGACACTCGGTCTAATGAACCACTGATCCAACAATGCCTATAATTGTTTCTTGAGTTCCTTGATCTCAAGAGGTGCCATTTGTTACAGAGCTCTAGAGATAGGTGTTGTGCCTGACATCAATTGAATGGTGAGATATACTTCTTTGTCTAGTGGAAATCTGATAATCTCATCTAGAAATACATCAATAAATTCTTGAACTATTGGAATCTGTTTAATGTTCAGTCTATTCCCTAAACTACTCTACTTAGCTGGTACTAATGCTGCCATTTTCAGTTCACTACCTCGGTCTACCTGTCTCACAATATTCTGATAGGACATCCATCCTTGTTCTTTATCTCTGCCCTGACCCTCGAAGAAAAAGTGGTGCCTTCCATGGTGGAAAGTCACCATCTTTTCAATCTATCATGGCTCCTTGCTTGGATATCTAGTTCATTCTAAATATCACATCAAATTCTTGTAGTGCTTGAACAATATCAAATCAGCTACAAGTTGCCACTGTTGAATCTCAACAGGGACATTACACACACATTCGCCTACAGCTATAACATTACCAGAAGGAGTGGACACTAACAGTGAATGTCCTAATTCTTCTATCTTACCTCCAATTCAACTTGCATGTGCTTATGAAATAAAGGAATGTGTGCAACCCAGTCAAATAGAACTCATGTAGTTACAAAGCCTACGAGAAGTGTACCTATCATGGTTGTCATGTTTGCAAGTGCCTCGTTGCTGTGGTTGCATACATCATCACTGACTGTTGTTGTGCTGGGATAGGAGGTGTTGCTAGTTTCACCCCTTGATTCTGATCCCTTTGATCCTGAGCTGGCGGTGCCGGCTGCCTACCTCTCTTTTGTCTGGCCCACCTACAGCCAAATACCCACTCTGGTTTGTCCCTTGTGCTATTGTCTAAGTGGCTGTTGGTCTTTGCCTCTCTGGCCCTGACCTTGGCCTGTTGACCTCTCTACTGTTATTGATGTTGGGGAGCTGGAAGTGTAAGTCTCTGTTAACCTGAAACCTAGCCATCCATAGCCCTCACGGCAACTGGTGCATTTGTTTGACGTCTTTGTTGTGCTTCCTGCTTTGGCAGTTATGGCCTTGGATGTTATGCCTTTGGCCAAAGTCTCGGCGAGGTCAAGTAGCTATAACTCATTTTGCCTCATCTACAGCTCTCACTATCTCGCCAAAGGTGGCAAACTTACTATCCAAATAGGCCATCCAGATCTCTTGATGGTGACCTTCGTAAAAGCGCTATATTCTCCTTCTTTCAGTTGGAACCAAATCCAGTGCAAACCTTTCAAGAGCTTTGAATCTAGTCTCATATTGCACCACTGTCATGGAACCCTGCTTCAGTGTTTGAAATTCCAGTTTCTTTTTCTTCCCAGCTGATGTCCTAAGCTTGTCGAAGGGCAAATGTGGAACCCATCATTGAATCTCACCTTATTCTACCTTCATCTTGGAATGCCTTTGCAATGATGCATACTCGGTGCTGCATCAAACATGTCACGCTTCTGAATACAACAATAGCTGATGAGATCTACAAGAAAGCTTCCTTTGCATCCATCTTTCTAAAGAATGGTTGTTTACTATTTTTCATGAACTTTTCATATTGCCACAGTTCCAAATTCCTTGCATCAACTAATTTGTTAGACCCTTCTCCTAGCCCATACTATGGAAACTGTGGTCTTGTACTTGCTGGTACACTATCAAATCTTGTAGCTCTAATTTCACCTAGAGTCTGCTCGCTACCTACTAATGTGGGTCCAATGACATCTGAATCCATTGTTGTCTAAAATGGGGCAAACAAAGGCGGCATTGTTGTAGTCCTCTATTGCAGTGGTAGAGGACAAGGCGGCAGCGGAGGGCCCAATGGGAACTGCTGGCTCTCCTCATGTCGGAGTTAATTAATCAATCAAACCCTAGCATGTTGTGCTAATAATTACCAATTTTAAATAATTAGGTCAGAGTTAATTGTACCCCATGTTGTCGTGGATCAGTGATGACTAGGTTTTGCGGTACGGTTTGTGACTCTAATTCATCATCCCACAGCATCCAAAGTTTGATGGGGTTTGGCTGGAGGAATCTGGCAAAAATCCAGCTATTTTTAGTGAATTCTAACAATCCAACTTTTTGACAGCTTTCCGGTGATTTTTCAGCAAGGTGTTCGAGGCTATGGGTCGACACTGGTTCATCGAGCTCAACACAACCACAGTGATGGCGAGGGCGACAGTAGCAGTGATGGTCACCAGCGGCATCAACTGTGGTTGTCGGGGTCGCTGATGCTTGATCGAGGTTTCTAATTGGCCTTGGGCCAACCTCAACAGTGGCACTCGATGGGGGGAAATGGTTGTCTAGGGGCAGTGACAGTGGAGCGGCATGGTCGGTGGTGGAATCCGTGTCGGTGAGCGGCGCAAGGGAGTGGTGTCGGCACATCGTGGTGGCCGGGTAGCAGTTGGGATGGTGGGGGACAGCTGAGCGACATCGATCAGCGGCGGTGTGGAGGCTGGAGGTGGCATTGGCGGCGGTGTCGAGGTGGCGATTGGGACCACAATGGGGAAAATGTTGGGGTAAAGGATTGGGTGGCAATTTCATAATTAAAAGTTGATTCGACTCGTACATGAGCTGAAAATAACAACTAACTACTAATAAATTCTGAAAAAAAATCCAGAACAATTTGGAAAAATACCATTAAATATAATACACTCCATAATATCAAAATGACATGCTCTATAACTAATAGCCCACCCAAATTGCTACAAATGATGTGTTGTCTTATATTTTTTGTAAAAGAAAGGTGGTTTTCCATGTGGAGAGACATATCATAAGGTTATTGTTGTATAACAAAATTTCTTAGTGTCATTCTAAGCCTGAACACATTGAAGAATAATACCACTATATTGATATATTTTGAGGATGCATTGAAAAGTGCGGCAATTGTTGCGTAATAGAAACATTGCACAAGTGCACGTATCGAACAAGTAATAAAGTAATAAGTTGAGATCGTTCCCACATGGATTTGTAGTTTATACCTTACTTATTACTCTAAGTGATTAGACAAACTATTTATGTAAAACCTACGACCCGAGTTAGGGTTTTATAGTCCAAACCGGTCGGTTCGACCATTATTTTTGAATCGAGTAGTTCAGAACACATGTACTGAGCCAGAACAGCCGTTGAAAAGCAGCCGAAAACTGCTGAAATCGCCTAAAAACTAGATTCACCAAAATTTGTCGAAAATCACATAATCTTCCACCGAATCCCTCCGGTTGAACCCGATTGAACTTTGGATGCCATAGGGTGCCGAATTTGAGCCTTGAACTGGGCGACAAAGCCTTAGTAGTCGCTGATTGCCGACGACACACGAGGTATAATTTATTTTAGTTTAATTATTTAAAAATAATGATCAACATGCTAGGATGATAGGATTGAATGATTGATGTGTTAGATAATTTTATGTTAATAAAAATATGAATATGTGTGATTGTGTGATATTAAAACGAATGCTAAGGAATTAATTAGGTAGACTAAATAAGTGATGTCATCTAATGCAACGTAGACTAGGAAAACCTATACTGATTATTATTGATGTGTGTTGATTGATGCATGGTTGATGCGAGTATGCTATAGGATGTGTGAATGCATCATGAGCGGGCGTTTGTATTTAGTTTTATTGTGTAGGTACGGAGTAGGAGCCCACCACCTAGGCCTGAAGACACACTTGGAGCTTCTACCAAGTTCGTTTAGGACTCATCTCTATTTTATACTTTATTCTATTGTATGTTTGTTTTATTGCCTGTAGGATGGGTTAAGTGGCGTTTTATCAGATCCCACTTAACTTGGGCCATTTACCCGAATAGTTTTGTGAATTAATAACCCTCAAGGATGAGATCCCTCGAGTATGTTTCGAAAACAAAATCCACTACAAGTTGCCTTTGGACCTGTAATATAAATCCCTACCCAAACCTATATATATGTAGTTTTTGTGTTTTTCAACAACTGAACTACACAAGCAGGCACGTGCTAGTCGAAGCCGGAACTACCGACAACCATGTTATACGAGCGGCATTTGCCAATCGAAGCCGGATCTACCAACAACCATTTATGCAAGCATACATGTACCAGTCAAAGTCAAAAATACTGACGATCATTCTACGCCAGCGGGCATGTGTCAGTCGAAGCCGGAAATATCAATGACCATGTTATGTGAGCGGCATGTGCTAGTCTAAGTTGGGATTATCGACAACCATGCTGTGCGAGTGGGTATGGAGATAAAAATAAGAAAAAGTGTTTAGGAAATAATAGAAGTCCCAAGGGACCAAAAAATGAAATGAGAAAATAACAAGAGATGCATCAGCAGCAGCAGATCAGTTCAGTTAATGATGATTTTAATTTAGTAGATGCTATTAAGAAATTGCACGATGGTTTCTTTCATATGAGAGTTTTCTCTTATAGCTAGTTTGTTATAGTTATACTTTTGGACCAGTAACACTCGTTATTGACGTTTTTCTTTATATATATGTAGGTAGGGATTAAATATTGGATATGTTGGCTTGGATGGAGGAGTAGTGACCTACCTTGCACACACATATGCATGCTTGCCGACGAAATGCTTGTTTTGACTATGTTGATTGTTCTGTTATATTTATTATGAAGAATGAAACTCTTATGATGATGATTTTGGGTATATGGACATGGATAATGATAGCAAGATATGAAAAATATATGATTGCATGGACTAAATGATAATGGTTAAAAAGGTGAATAGTATGAATAGGTGGGGTCGTGACCCAAGTGTCGAGAATGTGTTGATGCATTTGAATTAAATGTTTATGTGGAAAAACATAGTGAATGAATGAATCTTGATTTATGTACTTTATATGTTGATTTGATAAGGTGGCCCCTAATTACACTTTTAGGGGAGATTCTGTCCATCTCATTTCAAGAATTTTTATCAATTTTTATCAAAGTTATTTTGTTTTGTAAACTAGTTGTCATGTCATCCACGTAGTGGCATATTAGGGTTCTATGCATTCATTCATGCATAGTGATCAATATCTTCCATCTTGAGATGCTGAGAGTAGATCCACCCGAGACCCATGACGGTCCGGTTCAGTTAACGAGCGAGCCGGATTTAGGGTGTCACAATCTAACTATAGCAAGGACAAAAACATAAATCACAAATAAAAGATAGTACAAACAGTAAAAAAATCTAAATTATCCCGATAAGAAATAGGAAAGGCTTAAATTGGTAACAACTAATATCTAATATGCTTATGTAGATAATCCATAAATCAAGCTCGTAAACTTCTTTCAAACAAGAGTAGTTGTAACGGGCAGTCACTACATATTACAAGTTATCATTCTTGCCTCATTCTTCATGTTTGTGCAAACAAAATAAGAACATAGCATTATGAATGACTCCTTTATATGGATATTTACAAGTCTAGTGTATGTCTACTAAAAGAATCTCAAACTATTTTATCCAGAGACAATGATCAATTTACCTATGTCTAGTGGTAGATAGAATCTCTTTATCATACAAAAGTTAGCTACTCTTTTGAAGCATTAAGAGCCCATATGAAATACTCAACTTAAAAATCAATCATAACGAGTTAGATAATAACAAAGCTACATTAAACATCAACTAAGATCCATTGTTCATCCCAAATCAATGCAAATTACCCTAGGAAAGATGTTTACAACATTGGTAAACACAATAAGAAAACAAAGCAAGTAGAAGAAGAAGAAAGAGAGTCCAAATCTGGAAAACTGATGCCCTAGCTTAGTTCTTCTCTTCAAGTACGCTTGCTTCCTTGTAGCTTGATTGCACGACTTCTACTTCTCAAATTCTTGGAGCTTCTCCCACATATAGATTAGAATGTTGAAGAACTCAAGACTCCAAGGTCTGAAATAAGAAGAAATGGGTGAAGAAGGGAGCTCTTTTTAAGTGGGTATGTGAATATATAGTTGTGCTTGAGTAACTTTCCTAGAATCTTCGCAGCTCCTTCTTGATAGCTTTCTACCGATTTCATGGAAGCTCCCTTATTGTCTAAGTATTAGGAGTGCAGTTGGCATAATCATTTCTCCTAATAAGGTATGAATCCTTTTTTCCCCTTGTTTCCCCCTTGTTTCCTCATTAGCTTGTAGTGTGGGTAAGATTATTCTCTTAAATTCCAATTGGCCATGTGGAGTGTCACATGGAGCTCACTCTTGGTTGCTTCCTTACAACTTCCTTCATAACTAATGCACATGTGATATTTTTCATCATTCTCATTAGATGAGTGTGTTTTTACTTTATTCATCAAGGTATCCATCTAATGGCTTATAATTGTGGGGCTTGGGTTGGTATGGTAGGAGTAGGTGCAAAATTTGCATAATTGCAGTCCTAATAGATTACTGTGCAGAGTTGAATCCCACTTGCATGTGTGTTTACGTAGATCCTATTTTACAAAAAAACATCATAATTACGATAGAATAGATCAGAATATGTAAGATTTGGTGCAAATGTCACTATCATCCACTTGCGAACCGCCTTCCTCCTTCGTAGCTTAATTGATAGAGAAAATGATGCTATGACATTGAAATTGTGCTTAAAAAATAGAGAAATAATAACTTTTTAAGCATGATCATCAACTAAATATTATTAAGTAGATTTATTTAATAAAATGTTTGGCTATTTTTGTTCAAAATATTGTATTAATTCTTAGTTGTTATTTTATTCTGAATGAAATTAGAATTCCATGGTTTGATGTATATATATATTTTATTACCGGTAAGTTTCTAGGGCATGGAGCAGGTGCAAAATATCATGATGACAATTTTATATTCTCAAGCTTTTAATCTAACATATATGCATACTTTTTCACATGAGTTAATTGCATATACAAATGTACGGAGATAGATGTGATACCTTAAAATTATTGTCATATTATAAATATTTTGGAACCAAGTGGGAGATTGTTACAATTATGGTGTCAAATTAATTTTTGTGGCAACAAAGGAGTTTTATGAATATAATTATTTATTGTCTACTAAAGACCTTGTGGTTGGTTATCATCCTATATGGGTAAGAATGCCTAGTAACTTTTGACCTTACGTCTTCCGTAAAATTAATAAATGTGAATTAAAGAGATGTTTGATATTAATGTAAGTAACTCTAATATATATATTATGTGGTAAATGAATGTGGAGTTAGGACGGAAAGTGTTAAACCCGGTTGCACGGGTATTAACCTGCTTTCGCCCTCTTTTTCTACTCTCCTCTTCACTTCTCCTCCCCTCCTTTGGGCCGCCGCTGCCATCACCATGAGGCTCCTAGATCACCCTCCTCTTGCCTTCCTCTCCTTCCCTTCTTTCCTTTCCTCTCCCTGTTGACATTTTCCACTCCCCTCCTCATTTCTTATCATTCTTTATGCACGATCGTGTATGCAACAACAAACATGATCATGATTACAATCTACCTATCAACATGCCTAATAACGGTTCTACGTGAAAAAAAATATGGTGAAGTATTTGGGTCAAGCTAAAATTTTAAACCTACAGGCTAATCTACCTAATAACGGTTGAACTATAAAATATTAAAACTTTGTATTTTGTTTGATCATATGCAAGCTACTTCATTTTGCATGCTATATTCATAAATAAATTAAATAATTGAAATAATGATAATCCCACACACATTTAGTTATAAAATTGATTTTTGGTGTGAAATCTTAAGCTAAATAATAATTTAACTTAATTATCTTAATTCACTAAGCGTTATTAGATGATTTAAATAATAAATTAAGCTTTAATGAATGGGCACGAGCATGGGTTTGACTCGATATCTTAAGTAGCTCTGTCAAAGCTTGCCGAATTCCCATGATCCAATATCTTTCAACTTCTGCTACTCCAAAGTTGGTATGGAAGAATTATCACGAGGGTTAAGTCTAAATAAGTAAATAGACAATCTAAATTACTATTCATAATTTTGCTAAGATATCATTCTTGATTAGTGTATTAGGCATCTCATGTTAATTGCACCGAGTTCTCTGGGAACTTCTATAAATTCAATTAAATTTAAGTATGTGGCTAGAATCTTGAAATGTATTTCCTAAAATATTAAGATCTTCATTTTCACATCCTTATTTGATTTGTCACAATCTCGTGTAACTTTCAGTGCACTCAACATGTGAATGAGATTGATGTTATGCACAGTGTGATTAAGTTTTTGCCTTGCATGTCATGTCATTTGTTGCATCTAGGATTGTTTGCATATCATTGCACGCATGCATCATATAGGGTTTGAGTAGTGCTCTGCATCGCTACATTATAAGGTGTCGAGATTGTCGTGGTAGGATGAGGAGCTCTACTTAGGTCCGTTAGGACTCTTTCTCATTGCACACATGCATCATATAGGGTTTGAGTAGTAGTCTGTATTGCTATGCTATGAGGTGTCGAGATTGTCGCGGTAGGATGAGGAGCTCTACTTATGTGTGTTAGAACTCTCTCTCTCTGCTTGATCTACTGCTTGGGGTATGTGATTTGTTTCACACCATAAGGCATAGCTAGTGGCATTGTATTAGATTCCACTATCTACGAACCATTTTATCAATTTTTTGGATTAATAAAATTTCAAGGATGAGATCCTTTAATGAGTTTTAAAAAATACAAGAAGTAGTTCCAAAATTGCACTTTAGCGATATTTGAATTAACCTTGCCCAAGCCTTAAATTAATTATATGTTTTCAGATTTTCGGTGTATGTATGGTGGATGGGAGCGTGACGCTAACCGAGGGGCTTGGTCGGTACCTACCCATGGCAATCTGTTAGTGGTTAATTGTATGTTTATAATTATCAGTATTGTACCAGTAGGTAGTGTGTATATTAGCATGTGTGTGTTCTCTGTCGAGTATATCTGGATCATGCCATGTCTTAGATGTGATTAGTTGTACCCTATTGGCCACAGGCATGTTGTTATCAACCAGATTTCAGATCATGCATAATACTGACACGTTACAGTTGAGTATTCTGGCTTATGTGAGTGGTTATCTCTGTGATTATAATCAAGCACTATCGGCCGTATTGTGATTTAGATTGTATGTGTGTGTGGAGAAGTTTCTGTTTCATTTAAGCTTTCAAATAGATAATTAGTTGTCTATTTGCCAATTTTTGTTGTTTCCCATTTTAGTTATTTAGGACTCAGTGTCGCTCATTGTTGCCACATTCTCTTATATTTACGTAGGTGAGCTATCATGGTGTTAGACGACATAGGTGCATGGATCATGAGGAGGCTTGGAGATGCTGGGTTGGGCTGTGTGTTTGTTTGTGTTACCTCATTTTGTTTTGGTTTTTGTGTATATCTCTCTCCTTGTTTTGTGGAGGTGTATATCTCTACTATCATGAACTAAAATCAAATGAATTGGCAGTACGTATACCTAATGTCGGAACTAATGACGACAACGGCCACAGTTTCGACATTAGGTATACATTACTGGCAATTAATTTGATTTTAGTTCATAATCGTGGATAGCATAGCTTGATTAAATTATGATAATTAATAAGTTATCGCATCGAATTAGAGAAAATATGAAGTTGGGAATTGATATGAAATGTGGGGCCTTGGGCAATTTTTGGAAATGCAAGCCTGCCCCCTTATTTGTGTTGTTTATTCTTAACTATATCTTTTTGTTGTGTAGACAGAATACTTTGGGGGCACGAAGGTCTAGCATATTTTGTGCAGGAATTCTCCAAGCACAAGAATGTAAAATCCGTGCCATTTGGCTTAGGATTTTATTTGTTGTTTGGTTTGGTTTGTCCTTTGGTTTGATTCAATTTGCCATTTAGTTTGATTTGGTTTGGTTTGGCTTTTGGCTTTCGGTTCGAGGGAGAGTTGGTGTTGCTCATGCCTTGGTTTAAAAGACTTTAGCTCATGTGGGTGCTTGTTTGTGTGGTTTTGTTTGCCATGTGTTGTTTTAAAGGTAGTTAATAGGGCTGTGTACACGTTAGAGGGGTCGTTTTGGGAGGGATGTTTTAGTCATACATTTACTGTCAAGATGTTATCAAATACCTAAGTATATATGACCTTTTCTTTGCTATCAGACCACTTCATGATAGTATACTTTATGTATGCAACCAATTTGACTTCATACTTATTTGAAGATTTCTTTAGTATTGTATCATTACAAAAGTAATGAAATTTTGTGTAGATACAATTTAATTAGAGGCATAAAGATGTGAGTCATGTCACATTGATAGACCATACCACATAGTGGATCGTGTCTATTAATTGCATATGCGTTCATGCACACCTCTTAAATTCCTTATACAAAGATTCATTGTCTTTTTATTTCCTTTTCTTCTCAGTTTTCTATGAAAAACAATCTTTATAAACATGTCTTTATAACCTGAATTCCAAATCGTATTACTATCATCTTTCCACCTATTTGTTGAGTTTTCCCAACATTGTTGTTTGCGAGAGTTTGCCAGAATTTGCCATCAAAGTTAGTTGCATGTCGAGGTACCCGTACACCAGCTATAGTTTGAAGTATATATTTCCCTTGTCTATTTGTGGTGAGCCATTAATCTTTTGAGTATGTTGTTATTTAATCCTTTTTTTTCCTGACATTTGATGAAAGTGGATTAACTTTTGATCTGATCTAGACCTTTGATCTTGTATATCGAGAGTTTGGTTAAATCTTCTATTTTGGTAACTCTTGCACTATTGCTTTGTTATTGCTCTTTTTCATTCATTCAACTCATATTTTAACTGATCTTATGTAATCTACAAATATATACAATAATTGATTTAAATTAATATTATCTCGTTTGATCACCCATTATCATGCAAGCATCATATAGATTGTGTTAGATGTTGAGTTTGGTTCATTTATAGGTCGTGCGGTTCGAGCTCACTGGTAGATTTCTTTGAGCTTGGGGACTATGTCCATTTAGGACTCATTTCTTATTTTACGTTTATTTGGCAGGTAGTTTGTTTTATATCATAGGACGAGTTAAGTGGTAATTTTATCGTTACCCATTTAATTTGAGCCATTTAAACTTCATGTTTAATAACACTCAAAGATGGGATCCTTTGAGTCATTTTCGAAAACGAAAAGATTCATCATAAGTTACCTTCTTTCTGGATGCCTATTAATATTATTATTCCCTACCTAAGCCTAATATTTTTATATTATGTTTTCGTGATTTTGTGAGTGAGGAGATTGTTGGAGATTGTTTCGGGTAAGCCCCACTTCGAGGGGTAAGTTCCAAGGCGTGTCCTATGAAGGAGCCTAGTTGTTTCATTGTCAATGGGATCGATGTAGTGCTCTACTTTCTCTTCTTGCTACATCATTTTTACCATTGTGTCTATAAGCTTCTCACACCTAGAGAGGCATAGGGTTACGGGTATTGTACTCTGTGACGTATGTCATGACTACGATGTACTTGGTTTCCCTTCAAAGCTCAGAGGATAGGAACATGGTGTGATTGGATAGGATAAGAGAAAAGGAGTTTCTCGATCAGCTGCGGGTCGCACATAGGTATAGTTTCCTTTGGGTGTTGTGTGATTTTTCTTATGGTGTACTATCCCCTTCTTATTTTACTTTAATATAAACTATTGTGTTCATATGCAAATTTGATATTATAGTTATTTTATTTTGCGGACCAGTAACTTGTTGCATAACTTGTTATTGATGTTTTTGTTTCCTTTAATATTTATGTAGGTGGTGTGCCTAGAATGTTGCTCACGGATACATGGGGATGCTTAAGTCTTCACACATACAGATACTCCTGTCGCATTCCTACCGTGTTGTTTTATGCTGCTTTCTTATTTTATTTTGGTTATCAAACATCTTGACCTTTGGCTTAGTATACTGATGTAATAGCCTCATGTTTTGGGAACTTATATTTCTAATAGTTTATAATATTTTGAATAATGTTTATATATATATATATATATATATATATATATATATATATATATATATATATGTTTGTTGTAGTTGTGGGCAGTGGTTTTCTTCTATCCAAGGCGCCAAATAGGTTTACATCTTAAGGGGTTTTGTGGGTGTGGTCTTCCATATATTTAAGTCAAGAGAGAGTAATATGAAATAATATAGTATTTTAGTTCTGTTCAAGGATGAATTGGGCATAAATATGGTATTAGAGCTATGTCTTGGTTGATTGGAATGGAAGATTTCTTTGAGTATGTGTGTATGTGGAGTGATCCCTAGTTTTCGTTGGCAGGTATGTTCTTGTTTGTGTTGTTTGTTGTTGTGTGTTTATCTTTGGTTTGGGATGGTCTTAGTAAGAGGTTGATAGATATGGTGAGCAGGACTCGCAAGACTCTTTTTAATAATTTGACACCACCTAGAGTTATGAATCTAGGGGAGGCTCATAGTGGTAGTGGGTAAAGCCGACCTCTTGGTCTGATCGTTGATGAAGAAGAGGTCCCTGTGAGAATGTCCAAGTGCCTAATGTTCCAATTCATGAGGCACTGATTCCACCTCATGTTGATAGAACTCGGGAACAGACATATGCTAACTTAGAGAGAAGTAGAGCTTCCCGATCAGTGAGATTAGGATGTAGGATGAGTGTGATAAATGATTTCATGACAAGGGTGATGAAGATGTGGTTAGTGACCCAGCAACAATTAAAGGAAATGCAAACAAACACTCAACAACAAATGAACGAAATGAGGGTTGAGTTTGTGAGATTACATCAGAGACCTATTAAGGGTGGGGAAACCAGTATTTGAGCAACCACCACCACCTTAGGATCTGTGACAAGTACACTACCAGTTCCACCAATGATTTTGACCCATGATGCGACTCCTATTTCATTTCATGCACGTATGCAAGGAAGCAATAGAACTGGAAGTAGGGGAGAGATTATGCCTTCAAGAACCCCCAAGGTTGGAGAATGAACTAATACTCAATAGGCAAAACCTAGTGCATGGCAGGAAAAGTTTTTGGGGAATGGAGGTGGCATGTTTGCTGGGAATCTAGACCCAAAACAGGCAAACGAATGGTTGATTACTACCAATGGATTGCCCTATAGAGCTTTGGGTTTGAATAGCAGCGGGTCCTTTCAAAGGCAAGGCAAGGACTTGGTGGGACAGCCATTTCATAGGGAAAGTGCCTAAGGACATTGTTTGGGAGAAATTCCAAGTAGTATTCAATGATATGTATTTTCCACTTTAAGGAGAAAAGGAGGAGAGAACTAGAATTTGATCGTTTAGAGCAAAAGGGTATGTCAGTTGCCAAATATTTGACCGAGTTCATTAGTTTGGAGAGATTTGCTCCTGGTCTGGTAGCCATTGAAAAGATGCAAGCTAACAGATTCTTTAAGGAACTGATCTACACTATTAAGCAAAGACTATCTATTACAAAATACAAGACATTTGATGAAGTGGTTAGTGTAGCCTCTAGACATTAAAGAATCTATCATATTAGAGATAAGACTATTGGACTCAGAAATTTTCTAGCAAAAAACATTAGTACAAGAAACAGATGGGGTGTGACGAGAAGAAATCAAGGAACGAGTCCAACATTTTGATGAGGGCAATACAAGGTCATAGGGATGCACCGGTTAGTACTACTTGTAAGCGTCAACACTTTGGTGAATGCAACTAGTTGAAACAGTGTCTTTTGCTTGTGGTCACCTGGCACATATGAAAAAGACATGCTACAACTCAACTGACAACCACCGACTCAACAATCTTTTTCTAGCATTATATGTTTTGGATGTGGAGGTGGCGGCCATAAAAAGAGGAATTGCCCTTTTGAAACTCAACAATAGGGTTTGTTGTCAGCTCCTAAGAAGTATTTTTGTTTGCTAGCTCCACAAGGTCAGCAAAGGGCTCCACAAGGTGGAGGTTGAGGAGGTAAAGGAGAAATCAGAATCATCAACAAGGATGTGCGATGAATGTCGTTGTTGTTGTGCATGTTGTACCACAGGTTGGATCAGCTGCTTCATCAAATCCTACCATAGAGGCACCAGTACAAGGTAAAGGGAACATGTTTGCTTCTACTATTGCTGATGCTTTGGTGGAGACTGAACTTGTTGCAGATATGCTTCCAGTTGGATTTAAACCAGCTTTACTATTGTCTGATTTTGGGTGTACAAATTATTTTTATTTCGTTCGAATTTATTGATAAAGTGGGCTTGGATGTGGTGAGTCTATGATATTCTCTATTAGTAACCACCCTAGTGCTCTTGAATCCGTTGTGGGTTTGTGTGCATGAGAGGTCACTGTTCATATCAACAATGCTCTTTTGTGGACGATCTCTTTGTGTTCTAGATGATAGTGTTTGATGTGATTTTTTGCATGGATTGAATGTCGGAGAATAGATTATTGATTGATTGTGAGAAGAAGAAGGCATATTTTAGAAAGGGTAGATGTCTTTTCACTTTTCATGGGAAAGGAAGGGATATTTCATCAGGAGCTATCGGTTATCACAAAATTCCAAAGTATATGGATTGAGGATATGGAATGATCACGGTTGCCTTGATGTATACCACCAGAGAAAAACTAGGGGTATCATCTATTCCTATTGTTCTCGAATTTGAAGATGTATTTTCAGAAGATATTATAGGGTGGCAACCAGAACGAGAGATAGATTTCACCATTGATCTCTAACCTGGAACAACTCTAATTTCAAAAGCTCTATATTGAACGCCACCACCAGAATTACAGTAGTTGTGGATTCAATTGCAGACTTTGTTGGATCAAGGATTTATTCAATCTAGTGTGTCACCATGGAGAGGTCCAGTTTTATTTGTGAAGAATGATGGGAGTGTGAGAATGTGCATTGATTATAGGACGCTTAATTAGTTGACTATTAAAAACAAGTATTCTCTACCCCAAATTGATGACTTGTTTGACTAATTGTTCTCAGTTGTGGTAGTCTCAAAGATAGACTTAAGATCGGGATATCATCAACTAAAGATTAGAGCTGAAGATGTGTTAAATATAGTATTTAGAACTCGGTATGGGCATTATGAATTTTTGGTGTTACCTTTTGGGTTGACTAATGCTCCTGTAGTGTTCATAGATTTAATGAATAAAGTGTCTGGTCCATATTTGGGCCAGTTTTTCATTGTCTTTATTGATAACATCTTGATCTATTCTTCTCCAAAAAAGGAACATGAGCAACATTTGAGAACTATTCTACAAACCTAAGAGATCACAAATTGTATGCAAAGTTCTAAAAGTATAATTTTTGTCTTAAAGAGGTAAAATTTTTTTTGGTCATGTTATTTTAGCTGTAGGAATTGCTGTAGATCTAACCAAGATTAAAGCTATTCAAAAGTGGGAGCCACCAAAGACTGTTGCTAAAGTTTTAAGTTTCTTGGGTTTAGTTGAATATTATAGAAGAATTATCCAAGGGTTTTCCTTTATTACAGATTCTCTTACCAAATTAACTAGGAAGGAAGAAAATTTTATTTGGACTAATGAGTGCAAAATCACCCTCCTAGCGCCCTTGTGATGGAAAATGTTGTTTTAGGGTTTATGGTGCTGGCGCAAAGGTGACAAGTGAGCAACCTTATGCTAGGACCATTCCTAGTTTAGTTTAACCTTACCTCCTACATCATCAATCCATGCTTTCCGTGGTCTAGCTTGGTAGAGGCCAATGTTGTTGCGCTCACAGGTTTCCCCTTTTCTATAAAAACCCACCTTTCTCCAATTTTCTCCCCTTCACCTTGGTTGCTCCAACCACCTTTTACCTCCCTGCCACCCCATCTTCCTTCTTGAGATTCTCATTTCCCTCCTAAGCCTCTCCAAGCCAAGCCTAGGGCCTAGGGTTGTAGGTCTTGGGGTGAGACGCTGCAAGAGCCTCCCCATGGTGCGTTGGAGTAGGCCTCTTCCCCTATGGTGTGTTGTCCGTGGGGTTGCTTTCTATTGAACGGTATCTTGTTCTGTGTCTATTTATTTGATATTTGACTCATCTAGCTATATGTTTTATTAACATTTAGGAGGTGGTTTCATGATTTCACTATGCTTCATTAATAGTTATATGTTTTTTATCATGCCATGGTCACCTATTTGCACTGTTGTGGTAGATCTACTATAACTCTCTATCTACGACATGTTTTTGCATGCTATGAGTTGCAACTTGTTTATACGAGGTAGATGTACTTTTTTCATGAAGAATATTTATTGTTTTTTGGCATGTATGAGCATGTACTGGAGCCAAAATTGATGAACGGTGGCAGCTTTACTGCGCAGTTGCCTTCTGCCACTTTTCCCAATTTGTCCCGTTGTGTTGGTATCCTTTGCATGCCATCTTTTACATGATTGTTTTAATAGGTATTGACTATGCCTCACTAAAATACCAAGATAAAATGTTCTCAGTAAAGTTGTGAACATAATCCTAATCTATGTATGTGTATGTTGTGTTATTGGTATGCTTGGCTATGTTCTATGTTTATTCCCCTAGTTGAGCCCCTAAAATATTTTTATAAAATTTGTAAAAATTTTATGAGGACTAAATAAATGTATATTATCAATATAAAAATAATTGGCTTAAGTAAATTTCATTTAGGGTGTTATCTAGTTAGGATTTTGGGAGTGTATAGGAATGAAGGGTGTAATTGTAACTCTCTAGCTCCAATTTCAAAATTCTGTGAACCTAGTGTGTGTGGTACGTTTTAATGAAATTTCACCCAGATATTGGGTTGTGTCGTAATAGCATGTCTAAAAAATTTCATGGTTGGTTAGAGAATGTGGTAGAAATTTCCTAAGCTACTTAGGTCCAGCCAACTCTAAAAATTCCTTGGCCAATGCCTACAATTCCCAAGCCCATTCAGGCCCAATTATATGGGCTTTAGAATTAATCTTTTACTGAGCTAAACATAATGGTGTTCAAGGTCATCTAGAGTCTTCAAGCCCATGAACAAAACTTAGTAAAATTTATGTGCGGCCAAGGAATACTGTTCCTAGTACCTTAGCCCGACTTTATTATGCCTTGTTTCCCATGTTGGCCCATGAGCCAACCCTTGGTACTTTTATAACAAACCCTTATAGAGTTAGGGATCACTGGTCTAAATTTTAGCCTATTTGAACACCGTTTGGCCCATCTGTAAAATCATTTGGTTAAGTCTATTTGATGCAACCTTAAGTATGAGACTTTTTACTAAGTGCACTTACAACACCAATGAGGTTTACCTAATGAGGTTTATAACTTCACTCAGCTAGATGATTAAGTTAAGTCAGCTTTATGAGTCATGCATGTGTGGAGGCATTGCTTCGTTTTGCATGCTGATGTGATCCGATCGTGATCCAAGTTTCATCTCCTTGCTAGGGTATACAGAGTGAGCCCACTGAGTTAGGATCTAGAACTTGATTCAACCAAGTCCCTTGAAGCATTCTAATGATTGTCTACAAAGTGTGTAAGCCCAAAGTCCTAGAACATGACAAGGAGTAATTAAGGTACACGAAATATATTTAGATGCAGTTGTGTGTGTGATAGAGGAACATGGACTGGAGGAGCTTACAGTTCATACCACTTGAAGGTCCATGGGAAGACTGAATGTTAGAGTACGATGCCCTGGCACATGATGATACCTCTGTGTATTTAATTACTGTTTGTGGGTTGTGTATTAGGTAACCACAACCAAGTGTTTACTTTACTGCAAGCTGAACATCATCTAAGAATAAGTTACCTAACTCAAATGTGAAAACTAAGTATAAGAACTAGATCATGCATTTAGAATATGAAAAGCTCAACCTCTTAGCTACATTGAGGGTGTTGCCATCGTGTGGCTCAAAGTGATCATTGCATCCATAAATTCCCTCTTAATTTCCAAGGAGGTGTTGCCTCTCCTGTGACTCGGAGTGCTCATATTAGGAGCCTTAAGTCTAAGAGCCGCCTTATGGCAATATGGTCGGCATAAATTGTATGAATACCCGATGAGGTTACTGTCTTAAGCCTCCTCGAGGGTTGAGATCCGCTTCCATAAAGTTTGTACACTGGTAGTCTAACAAATAGCTTTCTGAATTTTAAAATCAAACTTTGGTCTATTCTTCAGGCCAAATTAGGGTGTTACAACTTGGTATCGGAGTTGACTTCTTAGACTATTTAGACAACAAACCTTCAAAATGCGAAGTGTATGTTATACATGTTGTATGGTATGCTATAATTGTGGTAATCCAATATGTTTGGTATGATTGTGGTGTGTTTATATTATGATTATATTACGTTATGGTACCCGCTGTGAGTCGATCCATAAGTCCACCAATATGTTGGGTATTGTTTGTTTCATTTCTTGTGTGTTTGGCTTTTGTCTGTTTTAGTTATGACTTCTACAATGACCCGTATGCATGGTTTGGATAGACATCAACCCTTATGCTTAAGACCAATCACATTGTAACACCTCACTTCGGCCCGAAGAACAAAATGAATCTTGATGTTATAATTCGGAAAGCTATTCGTTAGATTACCTGTAAAACCCATGACTCGAGTCAAGGTTTTTTATCGTTAGCCGGTCGGTTTGACCGTGGTTCAAGTTAGTTCAACTTTTAGACCATGTGTGCAGGGCCAAGGCCGACCATGTGCACGTGTTATGAGGGTTCATGTATACCCAAGTATCAATGATAACGTCAGAATATGAGAGTACACAGTTGATGATTTTATTTTTTTCATGTTGTGACCGTAGAATTAGTTTAGGCCGAATAACGTATTAGGACGCGTTAGATGGTATTCGGGTGGGTTATTAGTTATACGGCATGTCATTTGGATGATGTGTTATTTTGTTTGATTTTATGGGATTTTTCCCAATTTTTCTGGGATTTATTCCCAGTTAGTTATTATTCTTGACTCGAGCTGGTGTCGAGTCAAGTTTTATTTACAAGTTTGCCACTCCTATATTTCTCATATTCCTTCCCCAAACCCCGACGTCTTCACCACCCTAAACCCTAGCCGCCGCCCTTGAGACTTTTGCCACCGCTGTTGACGCCACCTCATCGCCAATTGACGCCGCCCAGCCCGACCATGCCGTCGCCTTGCCGCCTCGACCATGCCCAGCCACCGTCCAGCCGTCGTGATGTCAGAAATCGCCCTCGATTTCATGGCCGTTCCTGACGCGATTCTGCCACCGTCTGCACTGGACCGCCGCCACCATGACGTTGATGCTCTCACCTCGACTTCCCCTACCTTTCTCCCTTACCTAACGCCACCGTCGAGGCCGGCCGTGACTATGATCGGAGCGACCAACTGCCCCGAATGAACTCGATGCCGCTGTCGATGGCCATCGCTGCCGCGACTGCCCTTATCGTCACCACGGAACTGTTGGAAAACCGACGGCACAGTCACAGGAAAACCGTCAGCACAGTTTTTAGAAAACTGTCAGCTCGACTTCACCGCCTTCGTCTGTCGGCACTGATTTCAGCGCCGATCGCGAGGTGGTTTTTCTTTCTTTTTTTTCAGTATTATTATATGCATGTAGTAGTCATGGTAGCATATTGGAATTAATTTTATTAACTTCTTGATTTTAGTTTAATTAATTGTGAATTATGATAAACATGTGATGATTAGTGTAGATCGTGTTGCATGATGTAAATGCTCGCTAATGGAATTGTTAGTAAACAACTGAATAGTTAATTAAATGCTTGTTAACTAGTTAATTTATGAATTTGCATGATTTAGGTTTTGCATGCTAGTATTAAGTTAAACGGATTAAATTGATTAAACCATTGTCACCTAATTAGAATAGGTATGTTTTGAAATTGAAATTAAAAGTGCTAGGTAATAAGTAACGTATGAAATCATAAAATTATTAACTTGCTTGACAATTAGAGATTTAGTGTGATTGTTGAGATAATTGTCATGTTTGATTAGATTCATGTATGAATGTGGATACATTAGTTATATAGGCGAGCATCATATATGTATGGGCATTAGTAAATAGTTATATTCATGTAGGTTCCTTGCAGGAGCTCGCCGTCTAGGCATGAGACTATGCTTGGAGCTTCTGACAGGTCCGTTAGGACATGCTTCTCAGGTTTTATCGCTCTACTCTATCGGTGATTTGATTTATTGATCGTAGGACGTGTCAAGTGAATGATTTATCGGACCCCACCTAACACGGGTCATCTGGTTGATTATTTTTAGAATTAATAACCCTCAAGGATGAGATCCCTCAAGTTGCCTTCGGGCCTATTATAATAAATCCCGACCCAGCCCTATAAATAGTTTTATCCAGTTTTCAGTGAGACAAGAGAAGATGAATCGATTTGCACGTGCCATGAGCAGATGTCGTGCCAGTCAAAGCGGGCTCTGGATTAGCGAGCGGCCTGTTCCATTCCGGGATCTTGACAACTCTGTGTTTGAGCTCCTCACACCCGGAGAACGTAGAGTTTACAGGTACTGTTAAATACAATGCATGTCTGGACTTGTGGTTCAAAGGGTACTAAAGGCATATGCCTGAGAGTACTCGGCCTATGTGCTCAAGGCCAGGAGCAATATGGAGGTTCAGAGAGGGCTTAGGATAAAAGTTTTATGTGAAGTACTAAAAAAGTGTTGAGAGTGGCACAGTACCAGATAGATCAGGATGTTGTTGAGTCAGCTGCTCAATGGCTCCTCTTTAGTAGCTCTATGAGAGTTCTTGAGGAAGATATATAATTGTTTGCTTTCCATGAGAGTTTGCTCTCATGTTCCAGTTTGATATTAGTTATTTCCGGACCAGTGACACCCATTGCTAATATTTTTCTACTATATGTAGGTGAGGATTATGAATAGGGTATGTCGGCCTTGATGAAGGATTAGCGTTTGCATTGCACACACATACGTGGCGCCACGTCGACTTTTGCGTAAGATGTGATGTGATTGTATGATGATTGTGAATGGATATGGTTGTGTATATATATATGCATATGTTTGTGAGGCTCTTATGCCTTGTTTTGGAAATGTTTTGAGAAAAACTTTAATGATGTGCGATGCTGAAATGAAAAAGGAACCAAATGAGCTGAGTATGAATTGCAAGTGGGCTAGACCCAATTATAAGATGTGTTGTTGCTTAAATCCTATTGTGGTGTGTATTATGGTTTTATATATATACCATATAATGTGCCATGTTTTTAACAAGTCGTCCCCCTATTGCACTTTTAGGGGAGACTCTATTCGTCTTATTCTAGGATTTTTGGGAATTTTGTTGCTATTTAAATTATTTTTGTGTGGCTATCATCATAACATTCACGTAGTATCCTGCTAGGGTTTTGCATCTTATTTATATATTATTTGCGCATTAGCAGCATGTTCCATCTCGAGACGTCGAGAGGGTTATGTCATAGCCATTTAGGTTTTGGGTCAACTAAATTAATTGGTTTACGAGTAGTTCGATCCTTTGTAATAGTTTTGGTCCGGGTTGAGAGTAAACCGGATTGGGTGTAACACAGCATATAAACTTTATGGAAGTAGATCTCCACCATCAAGGAGGCTTAATACAATAATCTTACCAGGTTTTCATACAATGCATGCTAATCATACTACAATAAGAAGATTCTTAGACTTTAGGGCTCTTAATATGAGCTCTCCAAGTCACGGAAGTAGTAACACCTCTTCGGAAACAAAGAGAGTGAATACATATGCAATGATCACTTCAAGTTACATGAAGGCAACATCCCCAATGTAGAGGTTGTGCTTTTCATAATGCAGATGTATGCTCTAGTTCTTATATTTAGTTCCATTTGTTGACTTGGATAACTTATTCTTAAATGATACTTGTAATAAAGTAATCATTGGGTCATTCTTACCTAATTCCCATACCCATAAATTATAATTAAATAGACAGAGGCATCATTGTATACTAGGGCACCATACCCTAACACTTGGTCTTCACATGGACCCTTCTAGTGACAAGAACTGTAAGTTTCCCCAGTCCACATTTCTCTGTCACACACACAAAGTTACAACCATATACATTTTGCGTACCGTAATTCCCCCTCTCCATATTCCAATACTTTGAGGCTTACACACCTTGCAGATAAATGTTAGCCTTTGTCCGAAAGTTAATACCCTACACAGTGTTAAAAATGATCATAAAAATAAAAACGCACAAACCATATGCATCCATACATCTCATAATTGCATTGGCCACAAATATGTAATACCATGAACCTAATATTCATAAGTCATACAACCCAGATGCATAGATTTGATACAACACTTAGCAAAATACATACACACGATATCCTTCCTCGCAATGAATCTCTAGATCTATCCACCTCCGCCGGTCACAAACATGAGTACACACTTACATATATGTAGTAAAACTGCTAGTAATCAAACCATCTTGACTAACAGTCCAAAAATAACTATTGATAAAACAATAAAGGTAGATGGGTATCTAACTCATGAGAAATCATGAAACTTAAAAACTACATTATAAGATAGTAAGCTTAGGGTGACATGGCCGGATATCATATAACATGTCACATCAAATCAATGGCTTTATACTTACATACATACTTATGCATATACCCTCACATCCTCCATCTATCACCTGTCGCAATACTTATGTCACTCGGAACAATGATAGTGTCATACTTTTTAGAAACATGTTCCATTCATAGTACCCTACTTACATTTTACTACGTTAAGGTGTAAAGGAGTACTAGTGCAATTCATACATACCCGTACCACTCACTCTCATATTTGTGAAAAAAATAAAATTCGTATACTTATATAGTAGGCTTAGGAAGGGATTTATATCATTAGCTTTCTAGATCTTCCAATTCAAAAATCATCAAGGGATCTCATCCTTAAAGTTTTATTAAACTGTGGAAAAAAATAGCTAAATTGTCTAGCATCGGAGAGATCTAATAAAATATCGTCGATGCCATCCTACATCTAAAACTTGGTGAAAACCTTACTCATGGAGCCAAGCAGGGATGAAACAAATGAGTCCTACGGAACAAATAGTGAGTTCTTATAAAATCATTTAGGAGATTAACTAGGAGTGCAAACTTAGAGCATAGCAAAGCATACTAGAAATGCAGCATATACGTACAATATTTAGGGGTTTTGTTCATGCCTTTACTGAGGTCATTTTAGCTTGCTATTTTGGTGAAGCATATTCAATGTCTAGACCAACAATCATTCAAAATAGGACATGCAAAGGATAACTATGCAGTGGGACAAAAATTGGCGAAAGTGGCTAATAGGCTATTGCAAGTAGTAAAGTTGCCACCTTTCTTAGATTTTGATTCCGTGCTGATACAAACCAAAAAAGAGAAATATATTTCACCAACATTTTATGATACACTTTGCATGAATAAGATGCAAGTGGTAGCATGCAAAAATACAACATAGAGAAAGAGTTTTAGCAGATCTACCACGAATGTGTAAATCGGCAATATTAACATGATAAAAAATATATAAGTATTTATTTAACTATGTAAAAATCATTAAAATACTTCAAAATTATCCTCATACATACAGTAACATTAAAAAAATATCAAACAAATACATATACTACACGACACCGTGCAACAGCAAGCAAACATCAGCACAACACACCAAAGAGGGAGAGGCTTACCTCCAACACACTAGGGGAGGTTTCTTGGGGCATCCACCCCAAGACTTACAACCCTAGGCCCCTAGGAAGCTTGGAGAGGCTTAGGAGGGTAAGTAGAAGATAAGCAAAGAAGGTGTAATTACTTAGCCCAAAGTAAAAACTAATGAGCCTAAGTCAAGTAGTTAACAAAGCTAAAGATCTATAGTCCATTTTTACATATAAAGAGGATCTTGGATCTTACCCCAGTAGGTAATAGATGTAGGACTAAGTTGAGGAACTTCACAAAAGGAGATGAGGCTGGGAGGCAAGGGAGGGTCATAGTAACCAAAGGAAAGGAGTGAAAAGTGGAGAAACGTGAGGCAAGAAAAGGGAAAATCTGATAGTGCAAGGGTGCTGGTCCAACGAAAGGGTTCTAGCCATTGCAAAACCGGACTACTGAAGCATGGGCTAATGGCATAGGAGGTAAGGTTGAACTGAAATAGGAATGGTCCTGGTGTAAGGGCATTGTGCTGGCACAAGGGCACCAAAAACATAACCCCAATTCCACCCTTTTTCTAGTGCAAGGGTGTTAGTTGGGCACCTTTCTGCTGGAACTAGATAGCTAGCACTTATGGTTCTCACCCTAAGGTAGTAGGGGTATCCTTGAGAACCACACTGTAGGTCCTACAGTTGCTAAGATCATCTATAAAGGGTTCCAAACTTATGGCAAACAAACTAGACTTGACTCAAATAAAAATAGAAAATAAGAGCCGAGGAGGCGTAGTGTCAAACCTGGCTCAGCCTAGCACTGGGTCATGGCTTGCACATACTATACCATTCATATGCATCCGGCGAAATGGGTTGGACATGCAACTCGATCTGGGTCAAGACTAAACCAAAAACTAAAATCATCAAGCAAAAATCCCAGGTTTTACAACCTCCCCCAATTTGGCATGAAGAATGGACCAAATTTTGATGTTGTCGTTTAGAAAGCTATTCATTGGACTACTAGTGTTCAAACTTTACAAAAGCAGATCTCAACCCTCAAGAAGGCTTAAGACAGTAATATTACCAATTTTCATACAATGCATGTTGATCATACAACCATAGGAAGGTTCTTAAACTTTAGGGCTCTTAATATGAGCACCCCACGTTATAGAATAGGAAATAATTCCTCGGCAACAAAAAGGGTGAATTTATGAATGCAATGATCACTTTAAGCTACACGAAGGCAACACCCCTAATTGAGCTAAGGGGTGAGCTTTTTCATAGTATGGATGCATGTTCTGATTCTTATACTTAGTTCCAACCTTTAAGTTAGATAATTTATTCTTAGATATGTTGATTCTACAATTAAGTAAACATTGGGTGTCATGGTTACCTGATCTACATGCTCACAAACGAAAATTAAATACATAGAGGCATCATTGCGTGCCAAGCAATCATACCCTAAGAGTCGGTCTTCACATGAACCTTTCAAGTGGTATGATCTGTTTGCTCTTCCAGTCACGTTTCACTGTCACACACACATAGCTGCAACCAAATATATTTCACTCACCTTAATTGCTCCTCAACATGTTCTATGACCTTGAGGCTTAGACACTTTGCAAATAATTGTTAGCCTTTGCTCCAAAGTTAATAGCCTGATCGACACTAATAATGATAATAAAAATAAAGCACACAGACCATATGTAACATAAGCAACATACCACCATAAGCCTTAGGGCACCTGCCCACACTACATACATCACATAATCCCATTGACCCCAAGTACATAAGACCATCAACTCAGTATTCGTAAGTCATCCAGGTGAGTTACATAGATTTGATACAACACTCAACACAATACATACACATGGTACCATCCCCCGTCATGAACCTCTAGATTTGTCCACCTCCACTTGTCACTAACATGAATACCCACCTACATTAATATAGTAAAACTATTAGTATTTGTCCAAAAATAACTAGTGATAAAAAAATACTAGCAGATGAGTATCTTAATACTCACAAGAAATCTTGAAACTTTCAAAATACATTACAAGGCAATAAGTTTAGGCCAACATGGCCAGATAACATAAAACATGTTGGATCAAATCAAAGACTTCATACTCACTCTTAAATCTTGAAAATTGTGAAACTCGTATACTTATATAGTAGGTTTAGGAATGAGCTTATATCATTAGGCTTTATAGATCTTCCAGTTCAAAAACCATTAAGAAATCCCATCCTTGAAGTTTTATCAAACTACGAAAAAATTGGTTAAATGGCCTGGCTTCAAACATATCCAATTAAATGCTGCCGATGCCATCCTCTGTCAAAAACTCGATGAAAACCTCATTCATGGAGCCAAGTAAAGATAAAATAAAAGAGTCATATGGATCTAGATGAGTCGAGCTTATTGTCTAAACTTGACGAGTCACCCTGCATATCCTAAGAAGAAGATGAAACCCGAATTTGGATCAGATCTCACTAACAGGCAAAACGAGGTAACATTTCCACACATTCACAACTTGAATGCTTACTTAACTTAATTATTTTGCTTAGTAAAGTGTTAACCTTATTAGGTAACTTCAACTTGGGTTTGGTGTTGCAAGTACACTTATGGAAAAGTCTTATATTTAGGGTTTTATCGAACGAATTTAAATGAATGATTTTTTGGATGGCCCAAATGGTGCCTAAATGGGCCCAAATTTGGACCAGTGGGCTCGGATACTCTAAGAGGTTGGTATAAAAATTACGAGTGTAGCCTCATGGGCCAACATGGTAAATAAGGTTGACTAAGGCTGGGTTAAGGTGCTGGGAATAATAGTGTTCTTGAGATACACAACAATTATCCTAAGTCTTGTTCACAGACTTAAGGACTCCACATAGCCCTAGGTAAAAGGGTAGGATTAGCTAATACCACGGGCTTTATTCTAGGAAAAGATTAGGTCCAAAGCCCATGTAATTGGGCTTTAGTGAGCTGGGGAAGTGTAGGCATTGGCCAAGACATTTCTCCATCTGGTAGGACATAAGTGGCCGAATTTGGGTGTTACACAATTAGTTTGGGCTTAAGTTTGGGAAGATAAAAAATGTTTGAGAATAAAAAAATTACAATGTTGTATTCAAATAACAAAAAGAGACATAAAGGAAAGCACATTTACATGTTTCCATCGACCTATTCAACATAAAGTACAACCTTAACCTTTCTTTCATTTCCACCCATCACTACCATGTTACATTTATATTAATTATATTTTTAAGTAACACCCGCTCCAGTTCGGGCGGGTCGTTAATAATTATACGGACCCACATAGTAATTTTAAAGGTGCGGCCCCATGTTGGACTGAGTCAATTCCTTGACTCCGATTGCGTTTGTCCGCATGGTGGTCGAATCTGGGCTTAGGACAACCAGGGCTACTAACATGGGGAAGTACAACATTTCAAATGATTATATGGACAATACAACATTTCAAATAATTATATAAAATGCTGTATTTCCCCAAATTGGTATAACTGTATGAAAGGTTGTATGTTCCCATACCGGTAGCCTTGTCGGAACGTAATCTTAGAATGAGCTAGGTGACCGATTCTAATCTCAGAATGAATTGGGAGACTATTCCTAATCTCAAAATGAATTTGGAAACCACCTTATCTCAGAAGGAGCTGGGAGACAATTTCTAAACTAGGAGACCATGACTAATCTCAAAAGAATTGGCAGACCATCTAATCTCAGAATAAGCTGGGAGACAATTTTTAATCTCAGAATGAACTGGGAGCCCATGACTAATCTCAAAATGAATTGGGAGACCACCTTATCGCATAATGAACTAGGAGACAATCTTTAATCTCAAAATGAACTGGGAGACCATGACTAATCTCAAAATGAATTAGGAGACCACCTAATCTCAGAATGAGTTGGGAGACAATTTTTAATCTCAGAATGAACTTGGTGACCATGACTAATCTCAAAATGAATTGGGAGACCATCTAATCTCAGAATGAGCTAGGAGACCATGACATGATATAATTTTGTCTATTTATATTATTTTTAATATCATATATATGTTACTTTGAACACAACCATGATAAATCATACAATTTTTTATTTTTTTACATAATTACAACGTCTCAAATTCTTATCAAATATTTACTAAGTAGGATCTTGATGGATTCGAACCACCATCCCTCAAGCATTTCTTGAGTGCTCTGCCAATTTTGAGCTAAAGATCCATAACAGTTTCATTTAATGAAAAACATATTGGGATTCAATTTATCAACGCTTTTCTTCTCAAGTTGTGAAAGCAGCTCCAGGGATTCGATTTAGCACAAATTGGGAGGATCGAGTTTAGTTTAGAATTGTCCAAAAGCATGCACGCATTTATGCATATACACCAGAGTACCATGTCCCAATTAGTGATCTAGCGAAACTCTATCCAGGATGATAACACAGATTAGAAAGAAAATCTGCTCGCTTCATGTTCTCAACTAGTCTTGTGAGAATCTGCAAAATTGTTCCGAAATTAATTTATCTAAAGCAAATTCTGGATTTTCATTCATGACCACATTAGCATTCATAAAGACTGTTACGACGGAAACAAAATTAATGTCTAGAGGTTTTCTCAAGCGAGATTTGGCCATTTTATTCATGTACTTCTGGGAGGGTTGATGAACTTACAGACTCTGTAACACCTTTTACTATCTCTTCTGGAACTATTGACATTGCTGGTGGAAGAATGCAGTTGATACTCAATGTCATCTGGCCCTTCAGACGGCATTGAGGACCATTCTTATCAAAAAAGAGGGTGCCCTCAATACCGAGTGAAAAACTGGTGGGTTGGAATATATCCTCCAATTCTCTAAGCTGCCATCTAGTCTGCAAAAAATACAGCATGTGAAAGTTAGAATCAATAACTACAATTTAGCCAACTTCTTCATTGCCTTTTCTTACCGTCTAGCTTTTTCGAGAGCAATTTTTAGGAGGGAATTGTAGTATCCATAAAGAAAAAGAACTAAAAGAAAGATTCTACTTATTCACTGCAAAATCAAAATATCCTCCTTGTCATCGACATCATCTATGAATTGCAGTTAGCAACATATATTTTGTGTACCAACCGATTTCTAATTTTGCATTCAAATGGATGACACTAGGTGCATACAAGAAAGTTTCGAGGTAAGAAAAAGTATTTAAGAAATTGGTGCAAAAAGATATCAATTGGAAAGGGTTGAGATCAGAAATGATTTATCCATGCTTGAATATTGCTCCTTAGTCCAAAGGCAAAAACATAACATAGCTGGACCTTAGCCCTCAAGTTTCAGTTTCCCTAAATGTATTGGAAGACTTACAGTCTCATTGAGAAGAAAAGGGATACTAGACTACAAAATCTTCTTCTTTAATGGAATATTATCATTTTTTAACATCCGCAGCTGCATAAAACTTACTGATTTCTCATTCTCATCTCATCAAAGCATTATAAGTGCATTGTACGCCCACATTTCAGAACAGTAGTTTCCCTTAATGAGTCAAGAAGATACTACAGGAAGGAAGCATGCTTGGCACAAAAAACCTCGTAACAGATTGATTAATGGTGTTACATTGAGTTTTCAACACATAAATGATTGTCAAGCAGTCCAGTAGAGTAGCAAGACCCTGACAAATGAAAAAAAAAATTTGCTGCTGAAAATAAAACCATCATTCTAGGAATGAATAGCATGTAAAAGTCAAACACATTGGAACAAACAAATGAATAGCATGTAAAAGTCACTCAAACAAAACAAAGTCACGACTTTTCACATTCTAAAAGTTAAATGAATAGCATGTAAAAAAAGTTGCCACAAGGAATCCAATTTGACAATTAGAACAAACACATTCTTCACCAATGTGTAGCAATTGAAGTGCTACACAGAAAATGCAGAAATGGACAAAGATTTAAAAGAATGCATTCTTACCATATGTAAACGATTGCAACCAAGACAATGAGCATGAGCCTGGAAAATCCTATTGATTTTCTGAGAAGTAATTTTATTCTTACAGTCATCAGATGATCAGGGTCATCTACACCTACTTCATGCAGTGCATGAGCAATAACCATGTTGAATGCCACCATATGCTCGCAATACTTATCATACAGAGCCCCCAAATCCACTGTGTAAAAATTAATTCATCAATGAAAAGTAAAAAGAAATTGGCGCTATTACCTACAAGAGAATTCACATCAAAAGCTGGAGAAGAAGGCGTTCCACGCGACCATATCTCACTCAGACATTCCATCGAACACCTTCGTAGCATCACCCACCTCAGAGAAGTTGAGGTAGAAGCCGACCAGCGCCGACCCAATAAAGGCATTGCCTTGGAAGCTCTGACGACGGAAATGGGGTATCCACTGCCAGCAGAAACGACAGAGACGGCAAAAGCGTAGGTGAAGTTGTTAGGGCGTAGGGAGGTGTCTCCGGTGGCGGCAAGGCGGAGATAGAGGGAGAGGGCAGTCAGCAGGGATGGCATTGCGGGCAAGGCCGCGAAGGAGGTGCGCCGGAGGGGGAGGTGCGGCGGTGGGGCGGCGAAGGGGAGGGTGGAGGCACCGGGTGCCGAGGGAGAGGAGGCCGAGCAGGGCGACGACGTCGGCGGCGGAGACGTGGAGCGGGCGGTGGCAGAGAACGTGGCGGAGGAGGCTGGGAGGTGGGAGAGGATGCAGGAGCGGGCGTGCGGGACTTGATGACGAGGGAGCAGGCGTGGAGACGGTGGACGTGCCGAGGTCCGGGGAGAGGGGGCTGAGGGGTCGGGCTCAGCGTCGCCGGCAGCAACAGTGGCAATGCCCAAGCCGTCGTCCATGGCCGGGGTGGTTGATAAAAACAATTAAAGCTGGTGGGTGTTATAAATTTCATTTCCAGCCGTTGGATATAATCCAACGGCCGGGGAAAAAGTTAAGCACAGTTAAGTACCTGTGCTGCAGCACAGATACCTCGTGCTCATATATATATATATATATATATATATATATATATATATATATATATATAATTTCAATGCTTCGTTCATCCATTCATGTGGCACATAACAAAATACTAACTTGTTAAAAAACCAAATTCTAACAAGTAACAGCTTCTTGACTTTGTCCCAGATTCCCAAATACACATAAAAAAGAATAAATAAATAAAAAATCTCTATCTCAACTATAATGAGAGTTATAAAAAAGAGCGGCGACCAATCTCACTTTTCTATCTTTCAGACGATCGGTGGTTGTGGTCGTGGTCGCCGCAGTTGGCCTCCATCTCCGCCGGTGCCATGGCTGCCTCTTTGGCCCTCGCCAACTCCCCTTCCTTTGTCCCCTCCCGCCGCCTCTCCCAGACTCGCACCATCTCTTTCCGCCGCTCCCTTGCCGTGAGGTCCGCCGTCTCTCCTGATTCCTCCATCGCCGCCGTCGCCGGGAAGTCGACGGTGTTGTCCAAGGTAAGAAACTGGTGCTCTCACAACGTTCGATCTTTGAGGTCCATTGCGAAAATGGGTGGTGTAGCATTGATGATTTTTTGTGTCGTGGAGATGGTCATCCAAATCTTGGGTGCGAATGCTTGAAAGTATGGTATAAAAAATTTATGTAATTTTCGCAGCGCTGATTTTGCTTTTGCTTGCATCATTGCTGATTCCCAAATCCTTTCATATTTGAAAATTCTGTGTGGATCAAGTTTTAAATTGACTTACCGTATGCAAGAATCTGTGTTTCTGGGTACAAATTCAAGCATCTATTTTTATTCAACAATTTAAGTAGTAGTATACGATATATCTGTGTTTGCTGTTATTCATTTCTGATGATTAGTGATTTTGCATGTCAAAGAAATGCTAGCTTTTGTGTCTTGAAAGAAAAAAAGCATTTCAGTACAATAATTAGCTAGCAATTATTTGATCCTGGGAAAGTATCATTCATATATCTTGTGGTTTGATATATTGAAGAAAGAACATTTGATTGTTCGTTGAAAATGCCCACCATCGGAAAGCAGAAAGATGCAATTGTGAATGAGCTAGTTTGGCGAGACATTAATATTTAATTTTTATCACAATTGATTTGGCAATGGAAATAGATTTTTTAATTTTTGGGAGGGATGATGATTAATTGTGGGTTATAGACAGGTTTTTGGCAATGGAATTTTAAAGAGAATGCGGTGAAAGTTTATTACGAAAACCATGCGGGTGAGGGCTCGAAACCTGGACAAAACATTCTCATGATTCCGACAATTTCCGATGTAAGCACTGTTGAAGAGTGGCAAGCAGTCGCTGCAGATATTGTTTCTCGAAACGGGCAAGTTAATTGGAGTGCAACACTTGTCGATTGGCCTGGCCTTGGGAATTCGGATAGGCCTTCAATTGATTATAATGCGGATGTCATGGAGAAGTTTTTGGTCGACTTTCTGAATGCAACAAATGGCCCTTTGCCAGGCCCAGGCAAGTGGAGATTGTAAGATTGTTGTTACTTAGTGTGACTTTTGTATTCTATGTGAAACACTTGCGTATTTAATCGGCTTCTTATTTTCCGTTCTTATTAGGTGCTAACTCCTTAATTTTGTGTACTATTCAGCAGATAAACAAGTGGTTTTTGCGGGTGGGCATGCTGCTTCATTGGTGCTCCGAGCAGCAAAGAAAGGACTGGTGAAACCATCAGCAATAGCTGCTGTAGCACCTACTTGGGCTGGTCCTCTTCCCATAGTTTTTGGCCGAAGTTCTGACATGGAAACAAGGTAGGCTTTTGCAATTATTAACGAAGAGAGATGCAACTAACTCATAGAATGTATCATGAGAATATGAACCTGAATTTGTTTTCAGATATGGCCTTTTAAGGGGCACCTTGAAGACCCCTGCTGTCGGGTGGATGGTATACAATATGCTTGTCAGCAACAAGAAAGCCATCCAATCTCAGTATAAATCTCATGTCTATTCAGACCCAGATAATGTGACATCCTCAATAATTGAGAGCAGGTATGAGCTGACCAAGCGCAAGGGTGCGAGATATGTACCTGCTGCTTTTTTAACAGGTCTACTTGACCCTGTAACATCTCGAGAAGAATTTCTCGATCTTTTTGCAAGCATGGATGGGAAAATACCAGTTTGGGTTTTATCATGTACCTGCTCTCCAAAGAGATCGAAAGCAGAGATGGAGGCTCTTAGAGATGCCAAAGGTGTGACAAAGTATGCGGAAGTGCCTGGTGCTCTTCTCCCTCAGGAGGAATATCCGGCCGTTGTTGCCAGTGTTCTCTATGATTTTTTGGCGGAATTTTTGGCTAAAAGTGGTTGAGATGTGATTGATTTCTATAAAGTAAGAAGTGTATTTGCGAAAGAAAAAGAGAGATGTTACTTCACAGGATATAGTGTAATTGGTATTGGATATCATCCTGAACTTGGAAAGATTTAGATTGCATGACAATGGATTTGTTGTTTCAATTTGAACAAATGTGTAAGAAATTTGGTATGTTTGGACTGCAAAATGCTTGCTTCGTACTGATCTTTAGTATGCGCAATGAAGTGGACTGGGTTAAAATTTTATTGGCTATGCATTCTTGAATCCTCAGCATCAACCATATTTGCCAAGGATATGCAAAATTTTTTTATAGGATCGGTTGTTCTAAAATTAAATATAAAAATTACAGGTTATAAACATTTTTTCGTTTGGATATCTTGAAATTTAGTTAAAATAAGTTTAAATTTCAGTTAAAATAAATCTATGTAAATATTTTATAAAAAATATTTTTTTATGAAAAATAAAAAAATTAAGGGACATTAAGAAGTACATTTATGTATATAGAAATGGAAAGAAATATTTCATTTTGATTTCCTTTTCCTACTCTCCAAACACATAAAAAATTTTAATGTCATTTTATTTGATTCCATATTTATATAGTTATTTTTTCCTTTATATTATTTTTATGTCAACCACGCAGACTTTTCGTGAAAATATAAATATTTGACCGTAGGGATGGATGTCATTGGAACAAACCTTGAACAAAGTGTGGTCAAAATCATTATCTTTTCTCCTTAAAAAATTTAAAAAAAACAAAAAAACAACTTTCTTGAGATTTGATTAAAAGAATAGTCTTGCTTCCACGGCCATATTAGAAAAGTCTTACCTTTTTCCGTAGTAATTATTTTGTGAAGGGCTGTGAAAGAAGCACTTGTCTATGTTTATATTTCTTTATTAAACAAAATGTTGTCTTAAAAAAATCATATTCATGCGTAAGGCTTAAGAAGCATTTACCACGTGCCACATGTGGGTCCACATACATCCAAGAAAACATGTGCTTAGGGGAAAAAAGAAACATATGTTGAACCAAAAATTTAAATATCTTATGCATTACCATATTATATTTATTGTCTTTGCATCAGATTTAACCAAATTTTAAAATAAATAAAATATCTTAATAGGCATTAAAAATATATTTTACAATATATATTAATTAAAATACTGCAATTTCGACAACAACAAAAAACAGGGTTTTAGCAAAAATTTAGATGGAAAATAAAGTATGAATCCAAAATTGAGAAGGCCTTATTAACCATATCCAATTTGAGGAGGATACGCAGTGTACTAAATTGTATTGGCTAATGCGGTAGATTATTTAAAACTATAGTTTTGAAATCACTTTAAGAATGCATCATGTTCAAATCAGTAGCCAGATCATGATTTCTGTGCAAGAGTTGACCTAAAATGAGAAACACGCCTTTGTTTATCAAACATATATTCAGAGTAATTAGGTAAGGAAGCAAGGAAGTGTATATACAATGCCGTACAAGTACTAACCAGTTTCAGAAGTTATGGCCCCCATTGCAAAAAGGACCTCCAAGAACACGTAGGTGTTCTTAGCATACTATCTTCGCCATTGCATATCTGGGCTTGCAGGCACTTCCAGCCTCTGCATACCATGATCAGGGGGGTATGAATAGGTAAGTCGGTCCCATCCCATGATGTGTGGCAGAACATACTAAAGCATAAAATTCAGGAAAAAATATCAAACATTAAGCTGTTAATCAGCGAGACTGTAATCATGAAGACCATATTACCATAGTCGCACTTAAAAACTCCTACTAGACAGTAAAAAAGTTTATGCCGAGAGGACTTACTCGTCATAGAGACGAGAATAAAGAAAGCACCTTCGAACTTTCAGGTAATCATTAACTAGCATGATATTTTAGCCCCATACGTTTGGAATCTAGCTGTGATTAAAATTTTGGCATCACCCTCTACCATTTTATCCATTTTAATCGAGTACACTATATCCTCTTACACAAAATAAAAATTGAAGTCCACAATTATAATTACAGCAAACACAAATACTGTTAGTGTTGTCTATCCATAACATATGAACATGATAATATTGCATAATAAACATGAGCAGTTTAAGCTCTGCAAAGTCAAATATTTGTCTGTTTATCACAGTTGTATTTCAAAACCTGTGTCTTGGCATTAAGTCACCACGAGCATTTGTTGCAGGAGCAAGGCACAGTATGACCCTTAAGTGTGAGTTCTAGTTTGATAAGATTATTCCCTGCTTTTGATATGCTAATTTCAGAGTAATTAAGAAATTTTATGAGTTCATGATACCTTAAACTTTTTCTGGAATAGGAGCTATCGCCCATACATAGTAATAGAATTACAGAACCTTTACTAATCATTGAGTTGTTAGTAAGTTCTCCAACTTTGTGACATAATATTCCCATATAATTTTCCTTCTTTAGTTTTCTAATCAATAGGTTAACATTTTAGTACAATGCCAATAATCTAAAACTACGTGAAGAGGGTTTTCAACCAGGAAGCTAATGCTGCGCCAATTGTCCAACCCACAGCACTTCATGCTATTTCCTAAGGAAATTGGCAAACATAGCTTCTGATTGGTAGAATTAGATAACCTAAAAACCTACAAGGCATTCACTTAGTTTTCCGCATGTGAAGCTTAATAAAAGAAAGTCGTACCACCAGTCTTACTCTAAAAGCTGTCCGCATCACTGAAAACTCAGCCTTTGATACCGGCAAATTAGGGCACTCATTTGATTTCTGACTTTGGTCCACAACATCTAGAGAGGCAGAATCACCACACTATATTTATCATGTAAAAAAGAAAACAAAAGTATCAGGAATGAAGTTGTTTAGGAACCAACAAAAATAATATGGAAGCTAGAACATTCAAGATATTGTCTAAAAAATTATCACCATCTATAAGTGCTGTCTTATATTGGTAATGAATGATTTTTCTCACTGAGACTAAAGAAGTAAGCAGAATTATCAGCATTTGGTGAAACAGTGAAACTCTTCCACTTGCCTAGCAAGACTGCAGATGGTGTGCTGCGCAGAAAACATTAGCAAGAACAGGAATGACATGAAGTGCAAATGACAATCATGATCCATGACCACTGTAAGTCATGATGTAAACACTTCTTGATTGTTTAATAGCATAGATCAGGAACCAAACAACCTTGTTTTCATAGAAGGGTCATGGACAAATTCACAGGCTCATTGGGAGCAAGGCTTATTAAACTTCCTACTTCAATAGCTGATAAAGCAAACAACTGCAATGTTAAAAGGATATCAGTAGATTAGAAACTGTGATTAAAGAAACAGGGAAAAGTGAGAACAGACTTCAAAGAAACTTTGGTGCAACAGAAATGTCACGTAGCCAAAATGCCATGTTCAGGAAAATTAAAAGCTTTCATCAAAATTATCGATCATAATGATGATGAACTAGCATCTGTTCAGTCAAAGATGGATTCATCGGTCATAAATAGAAACCAATGGAGCACGCACCTGCTGCTTTCCCCAATCGTACTTATGTTGTTGACCTGGAATTGCTGGACTAAATTTCAGTAAAATTACACCCCTTTTGCCCACATAAGCTCCACCAAACTGTTCCAGAAGATATTCAAACTTGTATGATTTTATCACTATATAGCCTCCAAATATGCAAGATGATGTCTGCTTTTCAAAGCTTGCAAAATAAGAAAAAACAACAAACCTCAGTTTTTTTAAATTTTGGCAGAACGGGAGAGAAAGAAAGTGCTGCTTTTCCTTTATAAATTGTAAAATCATCCCACAACGTGCTCATTTTGGTAGCTGGCAGTCAGATGGTAATTCACCCACCATCATGAAATCAATGTTTACATGAAAAATAAATACAATAAAAAGTAGAGCATTACCATTTTCTGATACATTATGGCTAACGGTCACAAATCCAACATTGGATTTCAAGTTATGTAACAGTTCTTGATATCTAAATTGATTAGCACTCAAGGTAAATAGCTTATCAACAATGGAGACAATGTTTCCAAATGGTCAATGATGTTAGACTACAAACACAGTGTGTTCAAGGTAAAATAATGAAAAGGAAAAGTCCATCTGGGATTAAGAAGCACAACGAAAACCGTTCTAGATTTTGCAAGCACAATAGCATATCTTACATCGTTTGGTCAATCAGTAAAAACAAGATATTCTGACTTTACTTTTTTACAGATACATGAGTAACTAAAGAGCTTAACTAGGCAGCTTGGTTTAGCTGCTACTAAGAAAACCTGATCGCATGGCTAAAACCAGCTCTAACTATTTGATTCTGTTCTTCCTAAAACCAGCTTTCACTATGCAATACTGTACATATTTTGCAACTTATTTAAATTAGCTAAACCTGATTGTATGGCTAAAAGCTGCTTTAACTATTTGATTCTGTACATTTTGCAACTTACTATTCTCAGTATAGTATGCAAATGTATACTATATTCACAAAATGCACACAACCCCAGAAACATACTACATTGACAAATTGCACACAATCATAATTCATAATCCATATCAAAGCTCAATTTTTTAAATTTCATATCGTTAGGAATGGTCTCCAATCCATTTTTTCTCATTCGACCATGCAAACACACTACACTGACAAATTGCATACAACCCCCAGAAACGAGCATATAAACATTATTACAGAAGGAAGCATAACTTTTCCCACATCCATACAAAAGTATCTCTAAAAAACAAGCAAGCATAGTCACAGACTCATATACAGATACAAAAGATACATAAAAAGGATAGCATTTTACGACCTAACACATGAAAATGATAAAACATTCAACACCCAATAAACCAGAAGACGGCGACATGGGCGAGCCGGAGACGACAATAAAAATACGTAGCTTACAGATTCAGACCACCACCGGATCAGAGCATCAAAACCCAGCAACAAAGGAAGAGAGGGAGAAGAAGAACCTGGATTGGTGGAGGCGGAGTTGAGCGGATCTCTTCGCCATCCCCGATTCTGGCAAGGAGCCCCGGCGTCGAGTGAGCTCTTTCTCCTTGTGGGAAGGTAAATAAATAAGTATATTAATAATTATTAAATAATACAATACAATTTAAAAACATGGTAATATTGTTTTATATGTAAATTACGTCAAAATTGAGATATTTTAGTTTTAAAATAAAAGCTTATTCTAAATTATAAAAAATAAAAGTAATAGTAAATTGTTATTTAAGTTCACTTAATCTCAACTTAAAACAAACTAATTCAGTGATAAATAAAATCTTTTCTTTTACATTTGATATATAACATAATCATATATGCATTATTTTTATTATTAAAATATAATTTATTACAAAAAGGATATAATATATTATCATGCACAATTTATAAAATATGTATATATTATGTAACAAAACACATAATATTATGCAAATTTTACGAAATATATATAATATTATTTAAATGGGGCACTGTCATCTTCCCTCAACCAAATTTTGTGCCATCCACTACGGACAGCGAGATCCTCCCTTCCTAACTAATAGTAAGTAAATATAGTTGACTATCTAATCGAGTTTGGTGGTTGTAGTTTTTGAAAAAAATAAAAACTTGGGCTAAAGGTCATGACTGTTCATGGAGCTATGATGTAGCAAACAATTTTTTAATGCTCTTATGTGGCAGAATTAAAATTACATAGCCTATATACAAAATCCCTACATTTTACTTTCTTGCAGATTTGTGCATGGAGGCTATTGAAGCTTAAGTTGTGAGATAACAATCATAAAAGGGGAAAGATTATTGAGTCAAAATTCTGATGATTATTCCCCAAGAACCCTCTAAGATATTAGGTTAGAACATTGAAATGTGTTTAAACCATGCCTCAGTTAAAGTTGGAAGTTATAAAAACTCATCATTTTCAAAGGATATTACTCTCAACTTAAACTAAGTTTGGTTATGAAACTTTTGCAAAAGGTAGAGAACATCAAGAGCTTTCTAACACTTGAAGAATCAGTCAAATTAGAGTTCTATATAAAGAGTTATGGTATTTTAAAATTGAAGCAACTTCACCAAGTTGATTGACAAATTAATTGGTGAACCGATTTGCCACCTATCATTGAGCATTTTAAAACTTACCACAATTTCAAAAAATTGATCGAAAAATAGATTGGTGGATCAATCGATAAACTATCATTGACCAACAAATCGATTGCTTGCCTATTAATTTTCAAATAAAATTATAGCAACATCTAAATTCGCAAAAAAACATCTCTCTCAAGTTACTTGGGAGATGATAGAGAACATTCTAAACTTTATTTTAAAAAAATGAAGCACACAATTTGGATTTTTACGGGCCGAGATATAAGCTTCCAAAGTAAAACAAAAAATTAGTTTTGCTAATGTTCAATAGATGACTAGTAGATCATTAAAATGCCAACCAAAGGCAGTAGAATTGGTAAAACTACCATTAGAGAGTGTTGATAGAGCAGTTTCAAAGGCATAATTAGTTTTCATTCATAAGAGGTCCTGTAACACCCCGTTTCGGTTCACCCGTGAACCAACCCAGAAATGTTACAGGCGATTAAACCGTTCGCTAATCTACTTGATTCAGTTAAACTGGCCCGGATCTACCCTCGACGTCTTAAGATTATGATGCAACATGCAAAGCATGGATGGGTTGCTTGGGTTCTAACGTTGTACTAAATGCATGTCATGATGTGCAAACAAGTAAACAAACAAACCAAACAAACAAAAAGTTCAAAAGAAATATCTATTTTTAAAAATAAAACGAATAGAGTCTTCCCTAAAAGTGCCATAGAGGCCACCCTATCAAAACAAATGATATATATATATATATCACAATAAACATCAAAATACAGTTCAAACACAGAATGTTCTTCACATTCTAGTTATCCTTACTCTGTAGCTCACCTTTTTCATTTCATTTTTCTATTTTCATTCACATACAAAATAGCTATAGTAGTTTTCAGAATAGCATTCAAAATTCATTATTTACATAGTTTGACGCATCACCATTTAGTCGGCAGGAATATGTCTGTGCGATTTTAGTGTTACTCCTTCGTAGTCCTGATAATGTTCATTCCTTGTGGTTCTCACCTACATATATAATAAAAAGACATAAGTAATGAGTGTTACTAGTCTAGAAATAACTACTAACAAAGTGACACAGGAGAGCTAACCCTCCTATTGAATAAAAGCTCATTACTCTTCCTTAAGAACTCTCATAAGGGCAATAGCTGGGAGCCGTTGATCTCACAAGACAGCGACCCCTCTCTATCTCATTCTCATTCATTGGTCACTTTAAACTATCCCTTGAGTGGAAAAATCATTATCTTTCCTCTTAGCCCTCTACATCCTTTGTGTTACTCCTGAGCCTGAGTACAGAGGCCAAGTACTCTTAAGTATGCACCTTTAATACCCTTTGAAACCATAAGTCTAGCGAATGTACACCCTATATCAAAACGTGGCTGTTGGTTTTCCCTCGTCTTGTATCTTATTGAAAACACGAAAACTACTTGTACATAGGCATGGGTAGGGATTTTAATATAATAGACCCAAAGGAATTAGGAGCTGGATCTGAGTTTCGAAAGCAAACTCGAGGGATCTCATCATCGAGGGTTATTAATCCGGATATACAATTAGCTAAATGACCCGTGTGGAGTGGGATACTATAAATCTACCACTCGACGCTTCCGCTTACTTGTCAAAATAAAACATGACTGAGTAGAGAAGTCAAATCGAAAGTGAGTCCTAAACGGACCTGGTAGAAGCTCCAATCATGGTTGCGTGCCTATGCGGCAAACTCCTACTCTATACCTACACATCAAATCTAGAAACTAATACCAACTAACTGAATGATGCATCAAACTCATCATGAACATCACACTCACAATACAATCATCATCCATCAAGCAATCAACAATCCTCATCACAATAGAAATATCTCTAGCTCATCCCATTCACATCGATTTTATTATGTTTTTCTAAGTTACGGTGCAGTCAATTAGCATGCTCAGATTTGATTTACTTAATTAGATCATTAGCATTCATTCAATGGCAATCAAATCATGCAAATCATCACTTCATTCACAATCAGACATTCATCACGACAAATAATCAATCCTAACATGCCATGCTAACAATCATCAATTTTAAATAATTACATCGAGGTTAATTATACATCGCGTCGTTGGCAATCGGTGATGCTTAGCGTTTTGTCGCACAGCTTGAGACTCAAATTTAGCACCCAGCGGTGTTCGAAGTTCAATCGGGTTCGATTGGATGAATTCGGCGGAAGCTCTAGCAAATTTCAGCAAATCTGGTTTTTTGGCGGTTTTCCAGTGACTTTTCCAGTGAGGCAATTGGGGCTATGGGTTGGCACCAGCTTGGCAAGCTCGACCCAATGGTGGTTGCGGTAGGGACAACAATAGTGGTGATGACCGCTTGTTGTGGCAACGAGTCAGCCGGGGTTGATCGGTCGTTCGCTGGCCCATGGCACTCTGGGTATGGGGGAAATGCTTAGGGTTGGAGGGGAGGTGTCAGTGGCACGGCGGTGGTGGAGGGGCATGGACAGCTGAGGAATTGCGTCATGGAGTGTGGTGTGGTCCCATGGCGAGTCGGCCTTGTGGAGGCAAGGTGGTGGCCTGAGGTGCTCGAGGTGCCACAACGATGGCACAGTGGGCTCGGCGGTGTTGATCGGCGGCTATGAGGCAGCCAGAGGTGGCATTGGCTGCTAGTATGTGTGTGGAGTCGAGGGTTTCAGGGAGGATGTCGAGGTAATGTTTGGTGGCAATTCCGTGAATAAAACTTGACTCGACTCTGACTCGAGTCAAAAATAATAACTAACTCATAATAAATCCTTAAAAAATCCATAAAATAGGGGAAATTTCCATAAAACATAATCACACTATATCACCACAATGAGGTGTCCTATAACTAGTAACCCACCCAAACTTCCCTATAACACATCCTAATATATTATATGACATAAAAATAAATGTACGATCTAATACATAAAAAAGTTCTACTACATACTTTCATATATTTTGATAACTCATTTCTCATCATCTTTCCGATGTTATCATTATATACTTAGGTGCACTTGACCCTCATTACTCATAATTCATGGCTGGACTCGACTCAGCATGAGATTCATGAAATTGACTCGACTCTAACAAACAGTTAAACCGATTAGTTTGTTAATGTAAAACTCTGGCTTGAGTCATGGGGTTTACAACCTTCCCTTAGAAAAATTTCATCCTCGAAATTTTAACCAAGGAAGTTTCAACTCATCCATAATCTAAAAAAGTAATCTTTGGTAAGGTACCTGGTTGTCAAGTTAGTTTTTCGCATATCTCCTTGTATCACTGCCTCACCTCATCTCCACATTACCAAACACTCTTATGGCCGATGATATCCATAGAAATGCCTCTTCCACATCCAACTTCCCAAAGAAAGGTCATCCTCCATTCCTCATAAACTTTTCATACTTTCACGACTCTAGATTCCTTGCATCCACTGATTTGTTCAATCCTTCTGTAGCCCATACTACGTAAACTGTGGTTCTGTACTTGTTGGGACACTGTCATATCCTGCAGCTCCACTTCCACCTAAAATTCACCTGCTACCTACTACAGTGGGTCCACTAACATCTGATCTCATTCTCACCTGAAATGGGGCAAATAGAGGAGTCGTTGTTGAAGTAGTCCTCTGTTACAACGGTGGAGGAGGAGGGGCGGTGGAGGGCCCATGGTAACTACTCTCTCTCCTCCTGCCTCTTCATCCAATGCTAGTCTTTTCTCAACTCTGGCCACCGAAATGGCTATTTGTTGGAGCTCCCTCCTGAATTCGTCTTTGTTTTGCTGCATCTGTATTTGAACCTCAGCTAATCTAGCAATCGTTGCATCCCTCTCTTGTCGTCTACTTCTACTACGGTGACTGTCACAATGTCTATCTTGGTGTCGGCCCTTATTGCAACGATTAACTGAAATTGGCACACTGGCCTCTTCTGGTGGCACGGTGGTCCTTGGTCGACTAGAGGCTGTGCCACTATGACCATGGTGGGGACTCTCCTGTTTGGGCAATGGAGTGGATGGGGCCTGATTTGC
Source organism: Piper betle (assembly GCA_033002965.1). Lineage (NCBI taxonomy): Eukaryota > Viridiplantae > Streptophyta > Magnoliopsida > Piperales > Piperaceae > Piper > Piper betle. The sequence continues at coordinate 198,170 of JAURVB010006418.1, read as the reverse complement.
ATCCTACGAGTCTGATTCGACTTCCTCTAGTACTCCCTACTCTAATCTAATCACCCAGTCACACCACTGTTCGGTAAGACATATCATATTACAAGTTTGGAGCATTGGATTGACATATCATATTACTTGTAAACCACTTGGTACTTTTCCTTTCACATCTATGAGTGTATTATTAGAATAATCCAAGTGTGTTAAAGGCTTTATGAGAAAAATGCTTACGTGTTGAGATATTGCTGTAAACTCTTAGGGTATTAGGAGTAAGTGAGAGCACATAGGCCTTGGGAAAGAGAAAAGATACTTGCTTTGTGAGCCTCTAATGTGTTGGAGGAGATTGACTTCTTGGTTTGAGTATTGTGAGGGGAGCTTAGTTTGAACACTATGGAGATAGGTGTAAAAATCTGGGCACTCTTTCAGAATAAAGAACTTATTAGAACAAGTACTTAATACAAACTTCATAGGATCAAATAAGTATGGATAAAGAACTTTGTATAAAAAGGCGGAAGCAATTCACAAATGTACACTTCTTCATTTTGATATTGGAGAGGGATTCCACTTACACTCGTAAGTTTCACTCAATGAAGCCTTCACACTTTTAGAATTTTTTTCTAATTTTATGTGGTTCTTATCATTTATAGTTTATCTATAATTATCTAAATATACTAATTAGTAGTATTATTAAGTTTCGAATTTGGAGACTCATTTTTGTATTCCCAAGACTTCCTTTGGCATTTTAAACTAATTAATGGTTATTTGCCAGACGAGTTATTGTTGTGACTTATTGATGGCAGAGGTTATAAAGACTGTTTACATTTGATATCAGCGCCATCATCGATGAAATTTTTCTCTCATAAAAATTTTCTATTACCGGTGAAATCTTCTCAATTTTATCAATCCATTGGTCATTCACAATCGTTGTTAAAAGATTATTTCTTTTACTTTATTTCAATGTGTGCGGCTTGCATGATTGGCTTAAGTTGTGTTACTGCTAGACTCATATCCGTTCTGATCTTGTCATTTATATCATATTATAGAGATTATGAATGAATAATGGCTTAATGGGTAGAAACCTTACAAGTTTATTACACGTTTCTATGATCAATTTATTCCCATGATATTTCCGTTAATGTCTTCTCAAATTTCTGGAATTTCCCATTAAGGAAAAAGATTGTTATGCATTTCCAAAGGCTTACTAATTTTTAGTTGTTATAGCAGATGAGCTTGTAGTTTTATTATTTTTTGTTACTATGTTGGCCCATTATTATGGCCCATGTGCGGAATTTGCTTATATCTATTAAGGGTTCATTACCTGTTTTCAAACTGCTAGACTTTGTGTTGTTCTGCAAGCAATTATAAAGCTCATTTTAATCATGAGCAGTTTATTTTAAGTTCTTAGACTCATTCATTGCATTGGTTAAATGGTTTATACATAAGATCAATAAGTTGTCTATATACACTTTGTTTTTTGGCCATGAATTGTCTGATCAATTTTTATGGACAATATATAGTTTGGTCGTGGACATGAATATTGATCGAATTATTTTGGTTCGTATACCTGTCCATACACCCACTTAATTATTTTTAGACAATAAAGTTAGCATGTGCACGAATTGTTTAGGGTGTTGAAGTGATTTCCAAGTTGTTCATATGATGTTCAAGGACTATCCGAACTTAATTATGAGATGCCATTTATTGTTGTGTATGTGATTAAGTGCTCATATACAAATTTTGAGTTATTTTGTTTTCTTTATTTACGTCATGCATATGAACATGATGTGATAGTTTAAATATATTTGTGTTGATATTAAATGATCAATGTATTTTAAATTAATTAAATAGTAGACACATCATTTTTAATTAAGATAAAATATACATAAAGTGTATATATAGATCACATATGGATTTTAATACATCAAATTTTAATTGAACATTGTGATTATTTATTATGATAGCTTTACCCCACAGGGAGGCTATTATATTTATTTTGTTTAATTAAGGTGAAATATAAAATATTTATATTTCTTAATTAGCACACAAGCATTGAGAGATATTTAATATTTTTCTATTTTCATCATTGAAGTAGTAAACGAATTTATTTTGTGTTAAAGTATTTGGCCACGAATAGATTTTAATGACATAATGATTCATTTTAGTATGTTTGCATTGGTAAGCATACAACTATAGTGATGGTATATAATGTACCTCAATATTTGTGATAGTAAGCATTGTTATATGTTTCTTGCAGCTATTTCATCTTTGATTATTTCTGATGATAAATATGATGTTCCCTATTTAAGTGGTAATCATAATTATAAGGAATGAATGGAGAGTTTTTTCATTTGAGGTATATGGACCTTGACTATGCTCTTCGTAAGGATGAACCTCATTTTCCCACTTAATCCAGCACTCAAAGCGATAATTTATAATATGAACGTTGGGGGCGATCTAATCGTTTGAGCTTGATGTTGATTAAGTCTCAAATTACAACTACTGTTAGTGGGTTAATTCCTGAATGTGGGCCTCTCAAGGATTATATGAAGGCTATTGACAGTTTGAAACTTCAAACAAATCATTGCTAGTACCTTGATGGTAATATTGTCATCAATGTAGCTCACTGGCGCATTCATGGTGTGCGTAAACACATAATGGAAATAAGAGACATTGGTTCTCAGTTTAAGTCTATGGAGATTGGGATTTTTGAGTCTTTCTAGTCATTTTATCCTTATGTCTCTCTCATATTAGTACGTTACTTTCAAAAAACTTATAACAAACATAAGGAATAATAGTTAATAAATGAACTTCTTACCATGTGTGTTCAAGAGGAAGGAAGATTGATTCATGATATGGATGAACGTATACATATTGACTCATGAAAAATCAAGAAAGAAAGTAGGGTATATAAAGGGAAGGACAAAAGACCTATCCATTTTGATGAAAAGAGGGAATCCAAATATTTCTTTTGTAAAAGAAGGGACATATAAGGAAGGATTATCCTAAACGCAAGGGATAACTTGAGAAGAAATGTAATCTCATCTCATTTGTCTATTATAAATCTAATATGGTTGATGCTTGTCATAACGGTGGATTGATTATAATTCCAAAATCCATGCTTCAAATACCATGCAAGATTTCTTAAATCAAAGGAGACCGAAAGAAATGAACAAGGCATATATTCTGGCACCCGATGTGTTCACATGTAGAAGCTATTTGGATATGTAGACTTGTTTTGAGTTTTGGCTTTGTACTTAATCTAGAAAAGACCTTTATTATTTCTAGCTTTTCCATAAACTTAATTTCTATTTTAAGATTTGTACCTTTGGGTTTTTTCATTTACCTTTTTTCAAAACACTTTTAGTATGCTGCATAACTATGTTGTTGTGGGAAATCAGACTATGAATCAAAGTTTTATTTCAAATCGACTTGCAAGATGATGTTACTTATAATCTAATCGTTATGCATGCTACTGTTGGTATAAAGCATTATGTAATGGATGAAAAATCCTCCATATTGACCAAAGATGGAGACATATCTCAATTGAAAGAATCAGAAGACTTGTGAATGATGGAGTTCTTGAAACTCTTGATTTTACAAATTTTGATACTTGTGTGGACTGCATTAAAGGAAATTTTACCAATATATCTACGAAGAGTGCCCGAAAGAAGCAGTTCTAAGATATTAAAAATAAGACAATATTATCCTGATATGGATTCATATGGTCAGAAATACTTCATCTCATTTATCGAATACTATTCACGATAGATATGTCTTTACATGCTTGATAATAAACATGAAGCATTAAATTTTTTTAAAATTTTTAAAGAAAAAGTAGAGAAATAACGTGGTAACAAATTAAAATCGTGAGATCTAATTGAAGTAGACCAATTTATGCTGGTATATTGATGCTGGACAAACACCTAGTCCTTTTGAAAAAAAATTTCAGGAACATGGTATTATTGCACAATATACTATTTGGCTGACCAAAGCAAAATGATGTAGCATAATGAAGAAATAGGACTTTGTTGGACATAGTGAAGAGTATGCTTATCAACTCCAAACTTACTCATTCATTGTGAAGGGAAACCCTTAAGCTCTGCAGTGTATCTATACTAAATTGAGTTCCTACTAAGGCTATTTGTTAAACACCATTTGAGTTACTAAAAGTTTGAAATTGAGTTTGAAACATATGTGCGTTTAAGGTTGTCCCGCTGAAGTAAGAGTTTATAACCCTCTAGAGAGGAAGTTGGACTTAAGGATTATTAGTGGGTATTTCATTCGTTATTAGTTATTGGTTATCCAACTAAGGATTAGGAAGTTGGACCTAAGGTATTTCATTCGATGAAAAGTCCAAAGGTTATTGGTTTTATTGTTCATCGAATATCACTAGATTTGTGGAATCAAGAAATACAAAATTTCTTGAGAATGATGTTATTAATGAGAGTGATCAACATTGAAACTTAATTTTTTATGATGATCATATTAAAAGTACTCATAGATTGGAAAATAGACACTTATTATTAGTGACATGCATTTTAATTGAGTGAATATTGAATAAGTAGCTAATGAAGAGCCACATCAGGTTGAAGAAGCTCTAGTAGAACAAGTTGCTCATGAAAAAATCAACAACTTGAAGTTGTTGACTAATCACTTGATCAACCACCTTCACAAGAGAATGTTGATGAACTATTTAGGAGATCAACTAAAGTGAGAAAACCACTAATATCTAGTGATTTTGTTGTTTACCTACAAGAAACTATCTATAATATTGGAGAAGAAAATGATCCTGGTACGCTTTCACATGCAATGGATAGTAGTAATTCAAAATATGAAGCCATGAAAGATGAGATGGATTCTATGGTTGCAAACCAAGTTTGGGATTTTGTCAAATTGCCTAATGGGGTGAAGGCTATTGGTTGCTAAGGAGTGTTTAAAATAAAAAAGATTTATTAGGCAGCATTGAATGATATAAGGCAAGACTCGTGGCTAAAGGATTCACACAAAAAGAATGAATTGATTATTGATATACTTTTTTCTTGTTTCAAAGAAAGACTCCTTCCATATCATTAGGACACTAGTAGTGTATTTGAATTTTGAATTACATCAGGTGGAAGTGAAAACAATTTTCTTTAATGGAGATCTAGAGGAAGAGGTTTATATAAAACAACCTGAGGGATTTTTTAATTGATTGTGAGCATCTTGTTTGTAAGCTTAAGAAATTGATATATGGACTCAAACAAGCCTCCCGTCAGTGGTATCTTATATTTCATAATGTAATCTCTTCATTTGGTTTTGTTGAGAATATTAAGGATCAATATATATACCACAAAGTTAGTGAGAGAAAGATTATTTTTCTTGTCCTATATGTCGATGATATATTGTTTGCAACTAATGACATGGGATTGTTACATGAAGTAAAATTTTTTTCTCTAAACATTTTGAGATGAAGGATATGAGTGAAGTGTCTTATGTCATTAACATTAAGATTCATAAAGATAGATTTGAAGGTATCTTGAGTTTATCTCAGAAGACCTATATCAATAAGGTCATCAAGAAATTTCAAATGAGTGATTGTACATCTTCTTTAGCTCCTAAAGTGAAAGGAGAAATTTTAATTTGGGTCAATGTTCGAAAAATGATCTTGAGACGGAACAAATGAAAAACATTCCATATGCTTTAGCTGTTGGAAGCCTTATGTATGCTCAAGTCTGTACAAAACCAGACATTGCATTTGTTGTTAAAATGTTGGGGATATATCAGAGTAATCCTGACATTTAACATTGGAGAGCTATAAAGAAAGTTATGAGGTACCTTCAAGAAACCAAAATTACATGTTTACATATAAGAGATCTTCTAATTTGGAGGTCATTGGATACTAGGATTCAAATTATGTTGGTTGCGCTGATTCTCATAAATCTACATCTAGATACAGCTTCTTGCTTGCCAACAAAGTTGTATCATGGAGAAGTGTAAAATAGACTTTAGTTGCCACTTCTACTATAAAATCCGAATTTGTTTTGTATTTTGAGGCCACATCACAAGATGTTTGGTTGAAGAGTTTTGTGCCTAAGCTTGGAGTTGCTGAGTCTATCTTAAGGCCATTGAAGATGTATTGTGATAATTCAGCTATTGTGTTCTTCACTTAAAATAATAAAAGTGGAAGTCAAAATAAACACATTAATGTTAAGTATTTAACCGTTTGAGAGCACATTAAAGCAAATGAAATGTTTATCGAACACATAAGCGCTGAATTGATGATTGCAGATCCTTTGACGAAAGGCATGCCACCAAAGATGTAGTCCATATAGGACTTGTTGAATTTAAAGCTTAATATGTGATGCTAAATATATACCATGCTATTCGTTGAAACTTTACTATTTGTTTGTCTTCTCATTATGAGTGTACACATTATATTGTAGAAAAACAATGTTGTTGTACATATATATAATATATACATGTTTGGACCTGAATATGCATTGTGGGCTTATTCGTAAAGTTTAAACTACATTGTAAGCTTCATAAGAGTGCTTTACATTGTAATACATGGAAGGTAATATTTGACTAAAGATGACTTACCGTTAAGATTCATGTATAATAATCTTTTTTGAAGTATTAATATTTTGGACAATATTATGCATGGTTATATATGCTTGGACCAAATGGGAGAATGTTGGAATTTTATTTCAACTTTATCTGGTCCTCATCATTTATAGTTTATGTATGATTATCCAAATGTATTAATTAATGGTATAATTAAGTTTTGTATTTTGAGACTTCTTTTCGTATTCGCGGGACTTCGTTTTGGCATTCCAAACTAACTAATGGTTATCCATAATTGGAGTTTTTCTTGCAACTTATTGATGAGAGAAGTTATAAATACGATGTTTGTCCTTGGGTCCCTGTTCTGGGCAATTTTCTGTCTTTGTTTGCCATCACTTTGGAAGTGCAACAGATTAGATCTTAAGAATATTTTTGAAATCATCATAGCATGAGGTACAATTTGATTAATGTAAATCGAGTATGATTTATTTATTGTAAATATTTAACAAGGATTTACACACACTTTAAGGGCATTTTGCTCGATCAATTACAATATTCATAAAAAATACTATAGTATGAGAGCAAGATGGTGTAGAAGATCAATAAGCCACTCTTCTCGCTTTTTATTTAAGTGATTCAACCCCCACGTAGATAGGAAATAAGCTTCACACACCTTTGACAACACTAGGAGGGAATTATAGAAGAATTCTTCAAGCCATCGGTAAAATAAATAAATCCGTTTGTTGACGTTTCTGATCCTCCTCCTAAACATGCTTCCTAAGATTATTCTGCATGCTTCTGATCTATTCATCTGAAATCCTACATGTTTTGCTGATTTTCAATCAATTCTTTAGATTTTTGAATAAATATAACCTAGAAAAATTTTATATAACTTTATCAAAATTCTTGGATTAACATTCTCCCCATTTTGATGATGATTAAATCTTCCAAATCTTCAAAATAAGTGTAAGCTAAAAAAAGTGAAACTTTGAGGAACTATATAAGCATAAGTTGGATAAATCCTTAGACCATATTAGTTGGAGATAACCTTAGCTAACTTTATAAACACCATATAAGTTGAAGAAAACATTAACCAACTTTATAAATGTAATGACCTTGCCTAAAGTGCAAACTAGTAAGCCTAAGTTATCTCTTCAAAAATTGTTAACCAAAGTTGAAGATCTATAATCCATTCCTACAGTAGGTATTTGATCTGGGACTAACTCTTTAGGGTTTCACAATCCACCCACCTTATAAAATTTTGTCCTTGGAATTCCTACACACAGCCTGTGGCTAACAACGTAACCCACATCCAGTCCAACTTACCATTCAATATAGAACCATGTTGGTTTTGATACCATCTGTAGTGACCTAACCAAAGTGCAAACTAATGGGCCTAAGTCATCTCTTATAAAGAGTTTACCGAAGTTGTGGATCTATAGTCCATCCCCATAGATAAACTAGATCTTATCTCAGTAAGTATTGGATGTGGGAGTAACTCTTTAGGGGTCTTCAATCTACCCACCTTAGGAAATTCTATTCTTGTAATTTCTACACTCGGCCTGTAGCTAACATCCTAGCACATGTCCAATCCGACCCACCATCCAATGTGGAACCGGATTGGCTTTGATACCATTTGTAACAAACCTTAAAGAATTAGTCCTACATCTAATACCTACTTGGATAAGACCCGGTTTATTAGTGGGATGAACTTTGATCTTAAATTTTGTTTATCTACTTTTGAAAAGATGACTTTAGCCCATAATTTGCACTGTGGGTCTGGTCGTCACAGTAAGTATTCAAAGCCATGGTTCCAAATAGCCAATAATATATGAATCACACCTTGTTGAAAGTCCAAAAAGTCCACTGTCTCTAGGGTTAGAATTTTATTGTCTTGTGTGTAGATTTGGTAATTAAGGTACTAACTTGGAGTTGTAAATGGTGGCTAATATGTGGTCTCAAGATAGTCAACAATGGGGGAACGGCGGAGAGGATTCGAACCTAAGTCAGGGAGCGAACCTACAACAATAGGTGAACCTTGAGCAAAGAGAAAACCTGGGGCTAACTAGTGGGCACATGTTATCCCTGATACCGGCAGTTATCCAAGGTTTAGCTCAATCTACTGCAGTAGGCGAGAATTCAATGCTTGAGGTTGTCCAGATGATACATTTACTGGCAATGGAGCCATGAGTTTGGCGAACGGTTATAGCTTGGTACCTCTTAGGGCCTAGGGGGGAACCAAAAGGCAAGGAATGGACCTCCATTGGTAGATCAAGCTAAACGAAACACGGTTAGCCAGGCACCGAGGAGAAATTTATCAAGAATGGTGCCAATGAGTTTATTGCGGTAGTTGACCTAATTAAAGCTGAGAATTCTATTAATACTATGTAAACTGCCTTTAGAGCCATGCAAGTACCTTATAGGCATAAGACTAGGCTAGCAACTACCATGCTTCAGGAGGAGGCAAATCATTAGTAGTTGTCTATGGAAAAGCCCTCCTATAATAGAAGAGAGATCACTTCTATTACTTGGGCTAAGTTTGTGACTTCCTTCAATGAGAAGTATTTCCTTGAGCCAGCAATTCATGAAAAGGCTCTTGAGTTCAATGGCCTAAGTCGGGAAAATGAATCAGTTTAGAAACTGTCAAAATAATCTTACAATTGGACAGAGTTTCCCTGGATCAATGGAAAATGAGAAGGCTAGATGCAGTAAATTATTCTGGTGGGTTGCTATTTGAACAGAGAGATATGATTGCTAATACTCTTAGAACTAGTTTGACTGAGATCATCAATTTTGCAGCTAACCATGAGTTGATTTTGGAGCAAGAGAAAGCTACAAAGAAGAATAACTCCACTACAAAATATAGAGTTCCCACTCCTCTAATAGAATCTTCTGAAATTTAAGGGTAGAGAATTCCAACAACTCTAACAAAAGAAGAGGCAATAGAATTGTAGAAATTGTGGGAAAGAGCATTCTAGGAAGTGTCTTGAACCACCCATGTGCTTAAACTGTAGAAAGATACGACACATGAAGAGGGATTATACAACTCCAACAAAAGAGAAATAAAACAGTATGAGAAAGGAACACTTCACTCATTAAAAAGTAATTTGGAATTTGATTCGTCTTATATTATTTTTGGGGATCAAGATTCTTTAAGGTGGGGAGAATGTGAGATCCTAGGTGGGTTCAAATATTTATTAATTAGATAAATTAACTGAGTTGGGTTAAACCAGGTAACTCAGACATATTAATTTTAAAAATTCATATTTCTTAAAATATATGTTAGAAAATTCTGTAATTTTAGAATGAGAAATTAGAGATCCTAAGGAATCCAACAAAAAAAGAATAAGATAAAACAGAGTTTTAGAGAGTGAGATATTACTATCTTAAATTGACCTCATGACTAAGTTATTAGATACTGATATAAAGGTGTATAAATGACTTTTTACAAGTCTATAACATTGGAAAATTATAATATGACAAAATTATGGAGAATAATTAGGTTTGGAATGGTGATTTGGAGATTTAGAATTATTATTTAGGGTGGTATTTCAAGGGTGATATCCCTTTGGATATATACAAACCATATTAGGATTTAACTAATATATAAGTCTAGAGAGGGGTCGATCCTCCTCTATCTAAAAACTTTTCTGACGTTGAAGGGGAGTGGAGGCTAGGGTTTGGCTTAATTCATATTTGTTTCTCTAGTTTCTTCATCACTTCATAATAATTACATAGAATTCATGTATATGACATGCATGCATCATAGTCATATTAATTTTTGTGAATTTGAATAGTTCCATGGGAAGATAAATCATGGATTTTGTGTATTTTGATGGGATCATGTGCTTCCTTGAGTTTTTGGATATTGAATTCATTGGGCTTGTGTTTGCATAAAAAAGAATGATTTATACATGTTGGTTCTTATTTAAATTAAATTACTGTAATACTTCCATTCTGCTGTATTTCATGATGAATTCTTGTTGATAAATAAATGTGTTGTGATTTTATGAAGTTCCACATGCAATTGGAATGATTATTTATTCTAGAATAATTCATGTAGAAGCATATAGAAAATATCCTCTTGAATTGTGTTTTAATGGTAGTAATTGTTACAATGATTAATACCATGTAAAGCCATCATGTGTATTAATAAAATGAGAAGTTTAACTTGTTTGGATGTGGTAATTTGAATAGTGATTGAGTTGTGGAGTTTGGAGATGAGAATCATATTTGAGATGTCGTAGACGTGCCAAGGCGCGAAGGGAGTCATGCCAGGGCGTGAGTGTTATGACTGTGAGGCAAGAGCCTTGCACCAAGGCACAAGACGTTTCGTTGACAAAGTGTGAATTTTTGTTTGGGTGTTAATTTGTGGATTAAGCCATGATAATTACTTTAAAAAAGATAATAAAGGGGTAATAATCTTAGTTGTTAATTGATGCTTTTTTTGGCTTGAAATTCTTTTGAGTGTTGTGCATGTATGTCGATGCATGTCATGTCATTGCATATCATGTGAGTTGTAAATATACATTCCCTTGTGTATATTTTTGGATTCTAGGAAGCACTTGTTAGCTTCTGTGTAGTTATTTACTAGAGGCTTTTTGAGGTATGTATGCATGTATGATATGTAGTTAATACAGTGTATGATTATTGATTAGTGAGGAGAGAAGCATGTTTCTAGCATTAGCATGTTGGACATGCATCGTGGCTTTACTTTCCTACCTGAAAGATATAGTCTAAGGTATCAAGGTTTGAAAAATGACGTAGCCTAGTACACACTCAAACACCGGAGTCTTGATAGGGATTAGGTGTATTGTCATCCCATTGGGATAGTGACAGTGATTGTGATCAGAAATGGAAATTATTTCAGACAGATCAGCTGAATTTGTTGGAAGGGGTTTAGAGGTAAACTCTATGGTTAATTATTTTGTTCACTTTTGTTATACCTATTTAGTAGTTTTATCACTAATGTGGAATTGTCTCCACAAGTAATAACTACTTGGGAGCGTGCCTTGGTGCCTTGGTGGGAGATAATAGTGGTAGACTCTATCAAATAATTATTGTGATTATTTGGATAGACTTGGTTAATTATTTTACTTATATATCATTAGTGGTGGAACACGGTTTGTTTGTTAGAAGTTTATTTGCTTCTTATGTGTTATTTGCTTAGTATATTATGACTTTGATTATTATGTGTGAAAACTTTTATTAGCTAGAAATAAATGATAATCATCTAGTTTCTTAATTCTTGTTATTATGGATTAATTAATTGCAATTGTGGCATACTTTGTGTTGCATTCTACTTATTCCATGTCTTGTCATGTTGAGGTTCAGATGGACTAAAGTGACCACTAACCCTGTTGTATAATTGGGTAGGTTGTCATAATAAACACCATATAAGTTGGAGAAAACCATAACCAATTTTACAATACCAAGTCAAGGATATTTAAGAAAATCAAGAATATGAGTTAGTGAAAAACAGTGCTGATTTAAGAATACCATTAAAATGCATGCTTGATATGTGAATGTGTCTATTTGGGAGAAACCTAACTATATACTCGACAAAAGAGTTAGATTCCCACGACACTTAGACCTTTGGTAAGACTGCAAATGGTCAACTAAGCAAAAATGATTTAATCACAATGAGATATAACAAATTGAGAACAAGAAACCATGTTGCAGGGCAATAATCAATATGAATTAGCACAAATGAGAGGTAGTGTGTGTGAGGCAACGAAACAAGTTCAAACTCACAAAACTATTTTCTTTGACAAATTAATCAAACGATGCAAGTTGCTAAATAACATCTACCTTGATTCACTTAGTTCTCTAAAGTAAATAAGTCAAATACAAGAGAACTCAGTGAAGTGTGCAATAATGTGAGTTAAATTAAAATAATGCACACAAAGAGAGAAGACACAAGTATTTTTCAAGAGGACCCGAACTTGTACTCCTCTCTTCTAGCCTATGAAGTCCTTTGGTATATAGGTCTTCGTAGCTTTATTATGACAACCAACTTATACAACTTGCAAGTAACAACAAGACCTTTACAAGCACCAAGTGCCAAGGAACCTTGTATTTACAAACCCTTCTTCTCAAGCACACTTCAAGCACTAAGGAAGTTTGCACTCCTAACACCATAGGGGACTCCAACAAGCCATCCATTTCCAACACCAAATGCCAAGGAACTTTCCAAGCTCAAGCCTTCCTTCTCAAGCAACTCCTAAGTGCCAAGGAGCATTGGAACCAGTTCCAAATACCCTTAAAGAAACCACCACTTGAAGCTACTACACCTCCTTTCACAAACTCAAACTTTGAGCCAAGGGAGTCCCTTCTGTCCAAGTACCTTGCTCCCCTAGGTTAGGTGCCAACACACACTCATCACACCTAGAGAGTTTATAAATAGTGCAAACACCCTTGAACAAGTCTCACATACGTAAGATCTCTCCTTGGTATATAATCAATCATCTAGGGAAATAAGTTAACAAGTAATGTAATAATTGGTACTTTTACCATTATTACTTAGTTTATATTTTCTTCTCTTGAGGAGTAGATATCAGTAGCAGAATCTTTATTTATCAGCCATATAAAATTTTTCTTTGTATATTTAGTCAAGACTAATATCAAGATACTTAGAATTTTACAAGTTATGTGATTGATTATATTGAGTTTAGTCATGTTGATTATTTTCCTAATGATTATTTATATTTGGGAATAATCATTCAAGTTAAATTTTATGAAATAAGTAATTGAGTAAGGATTAAGCCATGGTGAACAAGCTGGATACAATCACATAATGAACTAAGTCTATATAACCTGCAAGACGTCTGCCAAGTTTTCAAGTTGTCCAAGAGGCTAAACACTTATTTTACACCTTCAGTTGAATTTAAGTGAATCCAATCATGTTTTGTTAGCCAAAGATCCTAATTGGACTCATGAGTCTATTTTAGACAATGGTTCTGGACACGTTCATTTGTGATTACCTGTTCAAGATCAGTGTAGGGGATTTAGGGTAGTTTAGTCTTTTAGAATTAGTAGAAGGACATGTAGAACAAGTGAGAAAGTTGGGAGGTATTTAAAGGCACATGGCAGTCAATCTCTCCTATTTACAACCCTATCTACCCTCTCTCTTGCTTGGCATCTCTCTCTCCTTCCCATTCTCTCTCTACTCATTCTCTCTCTTGTGGGTATTTGTGTTTATTGGCTTGTGGTGCAAGGATCTAGGCAAACACCAGAGAAGATTTTAGTATATCTAAAATGAGTAATTTTTAAAGATTTATGCATCATGATTATAATTCATGTTGTTTTATGTATTCTTCTTGTTGTTTGTGAGCTCTTGTAAATTTTATGTCTCTACATGATAGTACCATCTATGAAATTGATGTACAAACTATGTTTAAACATGTTGTAAATAAGTTTTTTAAGTAATCTTAATGATTTAATAATGATCTTGGATGATTAAAGAAGATATAGCATGTTTGGTAATAGTATTTTTAAATAAACATGTTTTCTTAAATTAATATTGTGAAAAAAAATAGGTTAAACCAGCTAGATTAAAAACCTGTTATAGCTCATGATTTGATGTTTTTGAGAATATTAAAATCTTGCTTTTGTTGGAAAAAAATTGACTTAAAATGAAAAAGATGGAAAAATTCAGATTACCATGACACTAGTTATTAGCAGTGCAAACCTAAGCATTTTGTGGATTTAGCCTATGTACTTCTGATGTATGGATTGTATCATTTTGTTCGCTTATGCCTTGAATCTCCCTTGAACACATGTCTTTTTATTACTTTATTGTTATTATAAACATTATACAGGGTGTTAACTTTGGGGCAATTCTAATGATCGTTTGCAAGGTGAGTAAGCCTCAAAGTCCTGGAATATGACATAGAGCAATTTCAGGTACATGAAACGTATTTGGTTGCAGTTGTGTGTGTGTGTTAAAATAACCTGGCTCAAAGGAGTTTATGGTTCATACCGCATGAAGAGCCCATGTGAAGATTGGGTGTTAGGGTATGATGCCTTGACACTCGATGGTGACTCTATGTGTTTAGTTACTCTTTGCAGGTATGTGGAACAGGTAACCATGACCTCTGTACTATGTGTAATAAGTTCAACTTTATCACAAGAATAAGAATACCTAGTTCGAGGATGGTACTAAGCACAAGAACCGGATCATGAATGCACAGCTTAAAACTAAACCTCTTAGTTGCGTTGAGGGTGTTACCTTTGTTACCTTGTAATGATCATTGCATCTGTAAATTCACCCTCTTAGTTGCGAAGGAGGTGCTGCCGCTCTAGTGACTCAAAGTGCTCATATTATGAGCCTTTAAGAGCATTCCTATAATAGTATGATTAACAGGTATTGTATGACAATCCAATAAGGTTGTCCGTCTTTAGCTTCCTTAAGGGTTGAGATCCACTTTCATAAAATTTGTATGATAGTAGTCCAACAAATAGCTTTTCAAAATATAACATCAAGATTTAATCCAGGTTTGAGCCGAATTGAAGTGTTATATAAGGTACTTACAAGAAATAAAGGATTGTATGCTCATGTACAAGAGATCTAAACAAGTTGAAGTGATTGGATATTTAGATTTAGACTTTGCTAAATGTCATGACAATAAAAATTCAACTTTCAGTTATTTGTTCCTTTTGGCAAATGGAACAATTTAACGGAAAAATGCTAAAGAATCTATAATTGCCTCATCCACTACGGAAGTTAAATTTATGGCATGTTTTAAAGTCACAACTCAAGATTTATGGCTCTAAAACTTTATTTCACAACGGCGTTGTTGACACTATTGCCAAGATGCTGAAAATTTATTGTGATAATTTTGTAGCAATTTTCTTCCCCTAAGAATGACAAATATTCTAAAGGTGTTAAGCACATAGAGCGTAAATATCTTGTTAAAGAAGTTTAGAAACAAAGAGTGTCAGCATAACATATTAACACTGGCATAAAGTAAAGGTTTTCTGGTAGATATTTCACATTCATTTAAAAGGATTTTCAGTTTATGGTCTCTACCCATATTTACAATTAAAACATCCTTAAACTGAACAACTTTTGTCAATTCAACTAAGGTTTTGCAGGAAACTACTCAAACATGTTCAGAACGTGTTGAAACTTTTTATACCTCTTATTTACATCAAAATCAAAAGTTAAGAATGTTTGTTGATCATTAAAACTAAGTTATTGCATTATTTTTCTCAACTTATTATTTTAGACCTCAAACAACACAATAATCGATTTGTACATTGATTAACACTAACCATCTCCATCACGAACCAATTATGATGTGCATGTATCAAATAATCAAATAAATATTGAACCACCATAAATGCATACATTTATATATAATTCAAATAAAATACAGCAAGAATGTGCACATGATACATGAATTTACTATATTAAAGTTGAATTGCTAACCTATTCTTCAGTTGTTTTCAATTGGGGATGTCTTGGAAAACTTTGAAACACCAAAGAGCATGAAGGTGTAGCTAATGAACAAGAGGAGCTAAAACTCTATAAAAGAGTTATTATTCTTTGGATTTCATATTGATTTTTGTCATGTTTCAAGTAATTTTTATTTTAATTTTATTAGTTTAAGAGTTTATTAGATATTATTAATAATGCAAGAAATTATTGTAATTTTGGTGTAAAAAGTACTAATTAATGTTGTTCTAACAGGGTATAAGAGTTAGAAGTCGATCTGGCATGAATTCGGGGTGAAATCGGACCAAAAGCATAACTTGGAAATTATAACCAAGAGCTGAGTGCTCAAGCACTAGATGTGGTAAAAGAGTTATTATTCTTTGCACATAATATTAATTTTTGCCATGTTTTGAGTGATTTTTATTTAATTTTATTTGTTTAAGAGTTTATTAGATATTATTAATAATACAAGAAATTATTGTGGTTTTGGTGTAAAAAGTGCTAATTAATATTGTTCTAGTAGGGTATAAGAGTTAGAAGTCGATCCAAAATGAATTTAGGGCAAAATCGAACAAAAAGCGTCACCTAGAAATTATAACCGAGAGTAGAGTGTTCGAGCACGGGATTTAGAGCGCTCGAGCGCTGGCGACAAAAAAACTGATTTTTTTGATATTTCTGGAGATCTTGGTGGACCCCACTTAAATATTTGGGTGGATCCTTTATAAACTTAATTAGGGTTTTAACTAAAGTAGAAGAACAACACGGGATGGTGAAGTGACGGCACGAAAGATGAGTAGGAATGACAAAGAAGTTGGATCAGTAGAAGAAGACACTTTCTTCAAAAGAGTTTCCTTATTCTGATTTAGTTTTCTTTGTAATTAAATGGTGTCTTTCATATCAGATATGAATTTCTTGAGTTTAATTGAATAGATTATGGAGTAAATTCATGTATACGATTTTCAATGATATCTAGTGCATGGATTAATAAAGGTTATTAAATTTTATCTTTGTAATTGTGATGTTGGATCATCTATTTTATTCCATTTTCAATGCTATCATTAGTCTAGCCATCTATTGCTAGATTTAGAAATTTGATCTTCTTTAGAGATAGAAGGATTAAATTTGTCAGTGAATAAAATATCCTTTGTTCATCTGTTTTAGGTGATTCACATGTGAGATAGAGATATACTCATATATCTTTAGTAACTGTTAAGGGCAGAACTTAACATATCATTTTACATACACAATTTCATAGAGATACAGGAGTTGGGTGCAAATGATAAGTTTATGGTGAATCAAGAGATGTCATGAATAATTAATTCCCGTGGTTAATAATCTAAATGCACAATTCATAGGTAGATGTTATAACTTTAATTATATAGAGCATTAGGTAAAATTGGGGATCCTAGGTTTATCGTCATGAAGTTAATATTTGATTTAAATATTGCATTTAGATTAGTTTAGCCTTAATCAATAATTTAATCACTCTATGAATTCATTTCTATTTAAGTACAATTAATTAAATTAGTTTTGGTAATTGAAAACTTCTAATGATAATTGCTCGTGGGACGATACTTTCTTATCACTTTTATTACTTGATTTGGTACGTGCACTTGCGTTATAACTTTCACATCAAGTTTTTGGAGCCATTGCCGGGGAATTAAACTAGAATTTGATTTTATCAAAATTAGTTTGATTGTTTAATTAAATTGTTCTCATCTCATCTTAAGTTTTTTTTCTTTATTATTTAATTAGGTATTGCATAGTGCATGCAAGGAGAAGTTACTTAGGATCTAAAACCATATCTAACCTAAAGATTGAGAGAACTTGTCGGTGACTATGCCAAGAAGCTAGAGTTCAGAGAGCAATGGAGGCAGGGAAGAGGAATAATAGTCTTCCACCGGCAGCCAATGATGATGACACAAAAACTCTGGTTTGCTCTTTCTATTTTAGACAGATTACATTCAAGCATTCTCAAGCCACCGATTGCAGCAAATAGCTTTGAATTAAAACCAATGATGTTCCAAATGCTGCAAACTATGGGACAATTTGCAAGACTGGTGCATGAAGATCTTCATACTCACCTGCTCAATTTTATTGCTATTCGTGATTCATTTAAAATAAATCAAGTGTCTGAGGAAGCTATCTGGCTTCGATTATTTCCATATTCTTTAGCTAGAAATGCAAGGTTATGGTTGAATTCACAGGCGCCTAATTCTATTACAACTTGGGATGAATTAGAGAGAATGTTTTTGCTTAAATACTTTCCACTGTTTAAAATTGTCAATTTTCGTAATGATATTACTTCTTTTGTGAAGCTGGATAACGAATCGCTTTATGATGCATGGGAGAGGTTCAAGGATTTACTAAGGAAGTGTCCATACCGTGGAATTCCCCTATGGGTTCAAATTCAAACATTTTACAATGGACTACATGGACAAACTAAATCTATTGTAGATGTTGCTGCCACCAGATCCCTCATGAGTAAATTATATAGAAAAGCTAATGGATTATTGAAAAAGCTGGCATCTAACCATTATCAGATGGGACAAGACAAAGCAATGAGGAAGAAGAGTGGAGGTATTCTCGACGTGGACAAATTGAGCGTTTTGTCTGCACAAGTGGCTGCTATGTCTAAACAAATAGCTTTGAGGATGAATGCTAATGTGAATTCAGTGAACATGATAGCAATTAAGTGAGTGGTATGTTGAAGGACATCCTGTAAAACCCGTGACTCGAGTTAGTGTTTTACTACGGTGAACCAGTCAGTTCAAATGTCGATTCGAGTCGAGTCAGTTTCATGAACCGCATGCTAAGTTGAGGCCAGCTGTGAGTTATGAGTGATGTGGGTCAAGTGTACCTGAATATATGATGATAACATCAAAAAGATGGTGAGAAATGAGTTATCAGAATATATGAAAGTATACAGTATTTTTCTTTTTATGTATTTGATCGTAAAAATAGTTTTAGGCTGAATAACGCATTAGGACGCGTTATAGGGAAGTTTGGGTGAGTTATTAGTTATAGAACATGTTATTGTGTGTTATGGTGTGTAATATATTTTATGGGATCTTTCCATACTTTTCTAGATTTTTTAAGGATTTATTATGAACTAGTTATTATTTTGACTTGAGTAGGAATTGAGTCAATACTTTTTTACGAATTTGCCACCGAAGCGTTTCTTCTCCCTCCTGACGGTTCCTCACCTCCACAACCCTATCGCTGCCCTTGTGGTTGTCGCCGCCGCCATCGCCGATGTCGCACTGCTACCAATTGATGCCGCCCCACCTTGCCATGCCGCCCCGACCAACCCTGGCTACCGTCTTGCCGCCATGACACCGGAATCGCCCCACGAGCCGCAACGCTCCCACTGTCGATTTGCCGCTATTTGGACAGTGCAGCCGCCATGACATCGACGACCACTCCCTCGACCTCCCCGACATTTCCCCCCTACCTTGTACGACCATAGAGGTCGGCCGTGGGTCCGATCAAAGCGACCAAGCGCTCTGACTAAACTCGACGCCGCCACTGGTGATCATCCCCACCGCAACCGTCCTCACCGTCACCACCTGGGTTGAACTTGCAGAGCTGGTGCCAACCCATAGCTCCGATTGTCCCACCGGAAAAGTCGTTAAAAAACTATCGGGAAGCCACTGGAGATCGTCAGAAAACCACCGGAACCCGCTGACAAAACCTGAATCACAAAAATTTTCCGCACTCATCCAATCATATCCAAATCAAACTTTAAATGCCGCTAAGTGCAGAATTCAAGTTTCAAGTTGCGCGACAAAACCTTAGCTGTTGCTACTTGCCGACGACACGAGGATAATCAACTCTGACTTAATTTATTAAGGGTTATTGTTATTAGTATAGCATGCCAGGATTGGTGAATTGTGTGTTATAATTATATATATAAATATAGATTTGATTAAGAATAAAATATAAAATTGTTTGATTGAGTGGTGTTAAAAATGGAAGCTAATAAACTAATTAGAGTGACTAAGTAATGATCATGATTTAATGCAAACTAGTCTAAGTAGACTTGCTAGAATTGACATATGTTAATGTGACTATGATTGATGTGTGATGGATGTATGCGTGATATAGGATATATGACTTCATCATTAGCGGGGGTTAGCTTCTCGTTTGTAGTGTAGGTATGGAGTAGGAGCTTGCCGTGTAGGCATGAGGACCTGATTGGAGCTTCTACCAGGTCCATTTAGGACTCATTCTCTATTTTACGCAATTCTATTTTGTATTTTACTTATCATGTGCAGGGCAAGTTAAGTGGCATTTTATCAGATCCCACTTAACTCGGGCCATTTAGCCAACAATTTTTTGGATTAATAACCCTTGAGGTTGAGATCCCTAGAGCCAATTTTCGAAATTAAGATCCACCACAAATTACCTTCGGCCTATTGTATAAATCCCAACCCAGACCTATATATGTATAGTTTTCACATTTTCAGTGAGAGATGGAATGAGGGTTATCAATGGCCATGTCTTGAGATAGGGTGTGTGCTCATCAAAGCGGGCTCTGGAGTTGGGGAGAACCCGCTTCATTCCCGAGGGACTGCGGAGGAGCAACACATAAATCACACACACATGTACCTACTGAGTGTATATGGTGATGATGACATGTATTGAACTGTGTTGATGAATTTGATATGTTATAACTGTGAATCTATTATGATCATTTTGCATGTGAATGGAAATGGAAAGTGAAAAATGTGCAGGGTAAACTACGAAGCAAGGACAACTAGAATGTGATGGAAAATGAAATGTTTCGATTATATTTTCTTGCCTATTGATATAAATATATGATGTTTATTGTTGACAGGGTGGCCCTTATTGCACTTTTAGGGGAGATGTAAAAACCATGATTTTTATTACAAGACTCGAACCTAAATATTATGAAATAAATATAGATGAACCAATATGGTTGGTTATCAAGTCGACCGGTCATGGTTCGACTTAAGGTCACCTAGAAAATACCTATTCATGAATGGATGATGGGGTATGAGAATTTAATGAAGGGGTCGTTGAACCTAAGAAATACCAATGGATGATGGCGTGTGAGAATTTAATGAAGGGGCTCGTTGAACCTAGGAAATACCAATGGATGATGGGGTATGAGAATTTCATGGAGGGAATGGTTGAAGTGTATATATATGCAGGAGGATGGAGTATTTCATCCCTCATCTCCGGCCCAGGTGACCTCCCCATTACTGTGTGAGTACTTCATCCCTCATCTTATTTGTTTCCATTAGGATTCTTGCATGCAAGGTTTGTTGAAGACGCCCTGCCAAGTTGCTAGATCTCCAGCGTCTTATGCATGGGGTTCTTGTCGATTGTTTAGTTGTTTTGTAAATGGACATGTTAATAATTAATTATCATTAGAATTGCTGAAAATTTAATAAGGAATGAAGACTAACATGAACTAATTACATCATTTAAAATTGATAGTAAATTAGTCATGTAAGTTACATGTAGGTTCATGCAAAATAAAATTATACTAATGTATAATTTTATGCCCTCATTTAGATTATGGTTCACGGGTCACAGTCAGACGAAATCACAAGTCAGGTACGTATAATAGGTAGAACATCGTACTTTCCTTATTGGTAGCCTAGGTCGGCCTGAGCCAGATTCGACCACCATGCACCGAGTGCAACCGGGGTCAAAGAATTGACTCAGTCTCGACACTGGGTCGTATTATGTGCGTAAATTGTGTAATGCATCGACATTGTTTTGGAGAAGTGATAGCCGCCCCATAAAAAGGCTACGGCCGGGGTGAGTGAGGCACAACGATTCCTCCATCGCACTGGAGTGCAGTGATAGCCTCCCCATAAAAAGGCTACGGCCGGGGTGTGTGAGGCACTGGCACTAGAATTGGCAGTGAGAGCTTCCCCACAAACGAGGCGTAGCATTCACCTGAGTGCAGTGATAGCCTCCCCATAAAAAGGCTACGGCTGGGGTGTGTGAGGCACTGGCACTAGAATTGGTAGTGAGAGCTTTCCCCACAAATGGGGCGTAGCAATCACCTGAGTGCAGTGATAGCTTCCCCACAAAAAGGCTACGGCCAGGGTGTGCTGAGGCACTAGCACTGGAGACGGTAGTGGTAGCCTCCCCACAAAAGGGCTACGGCCGGGGTGTGTGGATCACAGCGGATACCTCCTCCGCATTGTTTTGGAGTATAGCGGAATCGCTCTACCGTATATTAAAATAAACATAAGGAAATAGTGGAATGTACTTGATTTGTTTTATCTATTATACTACTGGGTGTTGTAATCACTAATGCGGAATTGCCTCCGCAGGTGTGCAGATACGAAAGTAGGTGATTGACAACCAGGGCATGGAGCAAAATAAATATGCGGACTCCTTTTATTATTTATTTGAGAAATAAGTGTGGCTACTGGGAAACGGTCTAAGACTGTGGGATCTTTATATATGTTTTTGTTAAAAAAATGTTAGACATATTTGCTTAATTGAGAGTAACACCTGGCCAGCTAGGCCCACAATGTTGTGACAAATGGCCGGGTCGTTACAGGAGACTATGTCTGTTTTTTCAGTACAAATTAATGAATCTTTATTTGAATTCGTGCTTGCTGCATTGTCTTGTTTTTGCTTGCACATCATAGCATGCATGTAGGACCACATTAGAACCCAAGCATCCCATCCATGCATTTCATGTTTGCACTTCCATTTTGAGACACTGAGGGTAGATCCGGGTCAGCTTAGCCAAATCAAGTAGATTAGCGGACGACTAGGTTGCCGGTGACATTTTTGGGTTGGTTCATGGGTGAACAGGAGCCGGGGTGTTACACACCCTACTGAGCATTGTATCAACAATCCTGAACCAGTAAATTTTGTTGGAAGCTATACCAGACAGCAAAATGATCCTTATTCCAATACTTATAATCCATGATGGAGGAATCATCTAAACTTTGCATGGGGAGGCAACCAAGCCTCAACGCTAGGTCCACAACAACAAGCTCCTCTAGGTTTTCAGCACAATAGCATACAACCTCAGGAAAGAAACCAACTATGGAGGAAATGTTCATGCAATTTATGAAAATTCGGCAGGCTTCTATGAGGAATTTGGAGACTCAAATGGGTCAGATTACTAGTGCATTGAGTAATAGGCCACAAGGTGAGCTCCCTAGTGATACTCAAAATCCTAGGGAAGAGGATAAAAAAGCCTTTACATTGAGAAGTGGTAATGAATTGGAAAATCCTCATAATCAAAAGACACCAAGTCCCATGGCTAACCCACAGGTAGTTAAATGAAATGAAGAAAACAAGGATGAATTGGTAGAAGTCCTACCACCTAAAGGTTCATTTGATCAACATAACCGGTTCTCAAGAGTTCCATATCCTTAGAGACTACAAAAAAGTAAATAAGACAACAAATTTCAGCAATTTTTGAGGTGTTTAAGAAGCTTTTTTGCAAATATCCCATTTGTTGAAGCGCTAGAGAAGATGTTGAGCTATGCTATATTCATAAAGCAAATATTATGTAAGAAGAAAAAGTTGGAGGATTTTGAAACAATTGCCCTTAATGAAGAGTGTAGTATTGTACTACAATGGAAGCTTCCACCAAAGCTAAAAGACCTAGGGCGGTTTACTATCCCTTTTGCCATAGGCCCAAACTTTTGTTGTCAAGTATTATGTGACTTAGGTGCAAACATTAATTTGATGCCTCTTTCTATATATAAGAAGTTAGGTTTGGGGGAGTTAAAAGGTAGCACATTAATTTGCAATTGGCTGACCGCTCCTACATTTTTCCAGAAGGGAAGATTGAAAAGATATTTGTCAAGGTAGACAAATTTATATTCCCAACCGATTTTGTGATTGTGGATATGGAGGAAGAGTCAAATGTACCCATTATAGTTGGTAGGCCTTTTCTTGCCACTGGGAGGACATTAATTGATGTAGCTGCTAGTGATATAATAATGAAAGTGGATAATGAGGAAGTGGTATTCAATATTTTTAAGGATATGCAATATTCGGAACCAGCAGATGATTGTTTTTATATTGATCATCAGCTATGTTCGAGGAAATATATCTCATTGACCTTTAGCAGCCACATTAGTTTTTGATGTTGATGATTCTGGTGATGAGGAAAAAAGGGAGTATTTGCACCTGCTAAATTCTACTCCAACATTCACCCTGAGGTCAAAATATATTTGAGCCTTTGAAGTTGCAGCCTTCAATATTGATGAGGATCAAGCCTTCCATTGAAGTCCCACCGACCTTGGAGTTAAAACAGCTTCCATCCCATTTGAGGTATGCATTTTTAAGCCCTTTCATCGTTCGACAAGTATTCCCCCATGGAGCTGTTAAAATTTGTAAGGAAGGTTCAGGTACAACTTTTAAAGTTAATAGGCAAAGACTTAAGCTTTATCTTGAGGTAATGCTCCCGTACACCAAACCTTCATTACTTTTTCTTCATAATAGCTATGTTAGAATAGTCGGGTTGATGACTAAAAATTTACCACTTTATGGGAGGCAACCCATTTTTTGTAAGATAGATGATTTAGTTTTTAATTCGGAAGTTTCTACTTTTATTTTGGTTTGTGTTTTATCCCTTCCACTTATTTTGTCCTAACATAGAAGTCCTTTTGTTTTGTTATTTTAAGTCTAATTTTTTAACATTGGGCCAATGCATTGTTTAAGTTTGGGGTGTTTGCTTGATGTTAAAATAAATTAGGTTTCTTTCCTTAGTGATTTTTTTATTTCATATGACTCATCCAACTTATTAATTTGTTCGATGATAGAAGTGGTTGTTCTTTTTCTTTGTTTGATAATACAATATGAAGAGATTCTATGGGTGTCTACATTGTGAGTTGAGTTGCGAATGTTTTTCCCTATATAATTTTTATGTAACTCCCAACTTTTATTTTCCACTATATTGCTTAATAATAATTCATCGTGGGACGATACTTTCTTATCACTTTGATCACTTGATTCGGCATGTGCACTTGCATTATAATTTTCACGTCAAGTTTTTGGTGCTATAATTAATTAGCACTTTTTACACCAAAATCACAATAATTTCGTGCATTATTAATAATATCTAATAAACTCTTAAACTAATAAAATTGAAATAAAAATCACTCGAAGCATGACAAAAATCAATATGATGTGCAACGAATAATAACTCTTTTACCGCATCTAGTGCTCGAGCACTCAGCTCTTGGTTATAATTTCCAGATTAAGCTTTTTGGTCCGATTTTGCCATGAATTCATTCCGGATCGACTTCTAACTCTTATACCTGGTAGAACAACATTAATTAACATTTTTTACACAAAAATCACAATAATTTCTTTCATGATTAATAATATCTAATAAACTCTTAAACTAATAAAATTGAAATAAAAATCACTCGAAACATGACAAAAATCAATATGAAATGCAAAGACTAATAACTCTTTTACAGAGTTATCACACCCCCAAACTTGAATATTTACTAGTCCCGAACAAAACCTAAACTAGACTCGAGTTATTTCTCCACTCCACACAACCCATCCAACAAATCAATTTATAACTTCTCATTAGTGCACGAATATTATTCCTTAAAATCAAATAATAACATTTCAAAATTCACAAGACATCAAATTACAAAATAAAAGTGCAGACATAATTCCCAATACGAAAAGAAAATAAAACTCCCAAACATATCTCTCAAATGAGTTTAGAATCAGCTTATACCATCATTAAATACAAGTAAATCAAATTCTCCATAAGTTCAAGTATAAATTTTCTCTCCACTAATATAGGTACCTTGTCAATCAAGGTCAATAGGACTTTATAGGTTGTAATAGGGCTAGGATAAAGGCTAAAAATTGATATCAAGGTCACAAACAATAAACCTTAGCTTAAGACACTTTCCAAGCTTAAAAAATTAATTTAAATCCTTGTCACTAACAATGTCATCCAATTACTCCTATTCTGCTTCCAAAAACCCACATAATTTATAGAATAACCACGAAACACCATTTTTTTTCTTTTTTTCAACTCCTCTTTCATATTCTTTTCTTTAACTTATAAAATTTCAATACTTCATAAAAAATTTCAGCATTTTCTTTCAACTCCTTCATACCCCAAGACATCATTCTCATTTAGTAATTAATTCATTCTAACCTTGAAAAAAGTCAATCACTAAGGTTTTATGTTAGGACAATTAACAAACAAGAAAAACTAAAATGAAATAAAGGCCATGTCTATTAATATCAAAGGAAAACAAGCATAACAAGTTAACTATACCCTCAAAATTGGCTCAAACAAGGATAAATAAGGATAACTTGAAATGATTTGGTTAACAAACTCACCTACATCACTTCTATCATGACAAGTCATCTATGATTTTGCCTCAATAAAATCTTTACTATAAATCTATATCACTTTCTTAAATTATATTAACAATAGCATAGACATCATCTAAGCATCATCAAAATAAAAGTGGGGAGTTACACGAAAATTATATAGGGAAAAACATTCACAACTTAACTCACAATATAGGCACCCATAGAATCTCTTCATATTATATTATCAAACAAAGAAAAATAACGAACACTTCTATCATCGAACAAATTAATAAGTTGGATGAGTCGTTTGAAAAAAAAATCACTAATAAAAGAAACCTAATTTGTGTGCAAGAGGGAGAGAGAGTTGGCCCTTATGGTTTTTAAAGAAAAAAGAGTTAAATTTCCTCTTAAGGTCTTTATATACTCCTTTCTTAATTTCCCCTTTCTTTAATTACCATTCAAGCCTCCTAGCAAGCCTTGAGCAACCACCCCTACCCACGTTCTAGCCCCTACTTAGACCTTTATGGGTCATCAAGGTTCAACCCCTTAGCAATATTTAGCCAAATTCGACCAACTCAGACCTTACCGCAAATTGGTTTCAATGTTTGTTCTACTTAAACAACCCTCTAGACCACTATAAGTGTAAAACTAACATTGAATAATAATCCAACATGGCAAGCAACTAATTAGTTAGAGTTGGTTCACTTCTGACTGTGTCCACATGTTAGTCTAAATAATTTCCTTGTTCGTTTAACCGTCTACTCATATTTACTCTAACCGATTTCCCTTTTCCATTTCTTTTACATAAGGGTTGGATCTCTCCAGCCCATACTAAGTATAATCATTGACTTCAATGAATAAATGAATGCATCACATACTATAATATATTTTAAATACAAAGAAAATTTTATCCTGATCAAAAATACTAAGTATGTCCATCAAATTTGTCTTAAAAACTAAATGCGAGTAATTAAAATTACTAGATGTTATAAATCTGGATTATTAATTAGATTAGACTATAGATCTTCAACTTCGATTAATTACTTTTGAAGAAATAACTTAGGCCCATTAGTTGACACTTTAAGTTGGGTCATTACACCTCATGAGCTATATAAATGAATTTAGATGACAAAATTTCTTTAAGGTGGCTAGAATGTAATATTTCACAATTAGTTAATCCAATGAGTTGGCCTACATCTAATACTTATCGAGATATTTAATATATTAGTGAAGATATGCTTATGAACTATAACTTGATTAAGTATTTTTTTAAAAATGATTAAGTTTATTAGTTTGTACTAATTAAGTTAGACCATTACAACTTTACAATAAGATATAATTACATGTGATATTTTATTTCTACAAAATTTCTAATAAAAACACAAATGAATATTTTTTTACTATAAAAGAAGATTTTTATATAAAAAGTTTTCCAATCAATTGGGTGACAATAAAGGAAAATTTTAACAATATTCCATTCTTTAGAGATGGTTAAAAAAATTCCTTGAAGAGATGATTAACAATTTAATGTTTACCATAATAAACTTCCAATATTTCTCTTGGATAATAAACTCCCAGCTTCATATCATTGTATATGACTCAAAATCTATTTCCCCGTCGATTTGTAGAGAATTATAAATTATTATTTTTTTGTCATGCACACGAGCAATTCCTCAACCATTTGCCTAAGGGACCTACGGATGCCCAAGAGAGAGGCGTAGTAGAAAGAAGAAGACACATGAGTACTCTGGCGCTCTGGTTTGGGCGCTCGTGCCCACACATATGGAAATTCTAGAACCATGGACACTTGGGTGTTAGGTATGTTATGCCGAGGTATTATGCGACACAAGTACGAATTAGGATTTGCCGTTATTCAACTTTAATTGGGTTTTCTAGAGTATTCAATGAGCCTTTTCATTCTTATTAGAAAGATAATAATTTAATTTTCTATTAGGGAGAATTTAGAGAGGGTTTTCTTCTTGTGAGAGATTCAAGGATGTATTAAATTAGGCTTGTTGACTCAACGGTCAAATGCATGGGTGTTCGAAATCGCATCAATGTCCACATTTGTGATTGTATTATAAATACAAATTATTCGCACAAACTGTGGACATTTTGAGGACCCTAAAATAGCGTTCACAAAAAATTGAACACTTGCAAACATGTCCGCAAAATTGGGCACTTGCCGCTATGTTTGTGCAAGTTCTACGTTCTACCCATATCACCTATGGTTTTCTTCTTGTCCTCCTCATCCTCTCTGTCGCTACTCTTGGGCCATTTAGGCCCCCAACAAAGCTCTGATACCACTGTTGAGCCCTTTGGGTCCCCAAAAGAGATTTGTTATAGGTGTCACAGGCCAATCTAAAAGTTAACTTAAGGAATTAGGCTTTTCCATTAGCCTATATGCAACTCACCAACATCATCTACGACCGATGTGGGATAAACCCAATAACTCCCCTTCACACATCAGGCGATCCTAAAACACCATCATCGTCTGGCAATCCACTCTACTCTTGGGCCCTTTGGGCCCCTAACAAAAGCTCTGATACTACTGTTGGGCCCTTTGGGCCCCCAAAAGGACTTGCAATAGGTGTTACGGGCCTCTCTTAATCCAAAAGTTAACATAAGGAATAAGGCTTTCCCATTAGCCTATATACAACTCACCAACATCATCCACAACCGATGTGGGATAACCCCAAAAACTCCCCTTCACACATCGAGGGACCCCGAAACACCATCATCATCTGGCAATCTCACTCTCACTCTTCATCAGATGGAACACATTATCGCCTGTCAAACTTCCCTTAAATCATCAGGCGTCTGGCAATCCCACTCTCACTCCCTTAAATCTCTTCATCAGACGGAACACATATCATCGCCTGTCAAACTCCCCTTAAATCATCAGGCGTCTGGCAATCTCACTCTCACTCCCTCAAATCATCAGCATCTGGCAATCTCACTCTCACTCTTCATTAGAGGGAACACATATGACGGAATACATGTCATCGCTTGTCAAACTCACTAGCAATCTCACTCTCACTCTTCATTAGATGTGTAATGACCCGGCCATTTGTCATAACATTGTGGGCCTTGCTGGCCAGGTGTTACTCACAATTAAGCAAATATGTCTAACTTTTTTTTAACAAAAACATATATAAAGATCCCACAGTCTTAGACCGTTTCCCAGTAGCCACACTTATTTCTCAAATAAATAATAAAAGGAGTCCTCATATTTATTTTGCTCCATGCCCTGGTTGTTAATCACCTACTTTCGTATTTGCACACCTGCAGAGGCAATTCCGCGTTAGTGATTACAACACTAAGTAGTATAATAGATAAAACAAATCAAGTACATTCCACTATTTCCTTATGTTTATTTTACTATGCGGTGGAGTGATTCCACTATACTCCAAAACAATGCGGAGGAGGTATCCGCTGTGATCCACACACCCCAGCCGTAGCCCTTTTGTGGGGAGGCAACCACTACTGTCTCCAGTGTCAGTGCCTCGCACACCTCGGCCGTAGCCTTTTTATGGGGAGGCTATCGCTGCACTCCAAAATAATGTCGATGCATTACACAATTTACGCACATAATACGACCTCGTGTCGGACTGAGTCAATTCTTTGACCCCGGTTGCACTCGGTGCATGGTGGTCGAATCTGGGATCAGGTCGACCTAGGCTACCAACAAGGAAAGTACGATGTTCTACCTATTATACATACCTGACTTGTGATTTCGTTTGACTGTGACCCGTGAACCCTAATCTGAATGAGGGCATAAAATTATACATTAGTATAATTTTATTTTGCATGAACCTACATACAACTTACATGTTTAATATACTATCAATTTTAAATGATGTAATTAGTTCATGTTAGTCTTCATGCTTTATTAAATTTTCAGCAATTCTAATGATAATTAATTATTAACATGTTCATTTACAAAACAACTAAGCAATTGACAAGAACCCCATGCATAAGACGCTGGAGATCTAGCAACTTGGCAGGGCGTCTTCAACAAACCTTGCATGCAAGAATCCTAATGGAAACAAATAAGATGAGGGATGAAATACTCGCACAGTAATGGGGAGGTCACCTGGGGCGGAGATGAGGGATTAAATACTCCCTCCTCCTGCATATATATACACTTCAACCATTCCCTCCATTAAATTCTCATACCCCATCATCCATTGGTATTTCCTAGATTCAACGAGCCCCTTCATTAAATTCTCACACCCCTTCATTAAATTCTCACACCCTATCATCCATTCATGAATAGGTATTTTCTAGGTGACCTTAGGTCGAACCATGACCGGTCGACTTGATAACCAACCATATAGGTTCATCTATATTTATTTCATAATATTTAGGTTCGAGTCTTGTAATAAAAATCATGATTTTTACAAGATGGAACAAGGCAAACACCAAATCTCCCAAGATCATCAGGCAAAACCTCACTCTCACTCCCTTAAATCATCAGGCATCTGGCAATCTCACTTTCACTCTTCATTAGAGGGAACACATATGACTAGACGGAACAAGACAAACACCAAATCTCCCAAGATCATCAAGCGAAACCTCACTCTCACTCTCTTAAATCATTAGGTGTTTGGCAATCTCACTCTCACTCTTCATTAGAGGGAACACATATGACAGAGAGCATATCATCACCTGTCAGGCAATCTCACTCTCACTCTTCATTAGAGGGAACACATATGATAGAACACATATCATCGCCTGTCAAACTCTCTGGCAATCTCACTCTCACTCTTTATTAGATAGAACAAGGCAAACACTAAATCTCCCAAGATCATCAGGCGGAACCCATGGAGACAATTAAACAGACGTTTAACCCATGAAGGTGACACCAAATCTCCCAAGATCATCAGGTGGCACCCATGAAGGTGACAATCAAACGGAACCCATGAAGGAGGCAATCAAACTCCCCTCAGAACACATATCATCGCCTGTCAAACTCTCTAGCAATCTCACTTTCACTCTTCATTAGACAGAACAAAGCAAACATCAAATCTCCCAAGATCATCAGGCGAAACTCATGAAGGAGACAGTCAAACGGAACCCATGAAGGAGACAATCAAACGGAACCCATGAAGGAGACAATCAAACTCCTCTTATATCATTAGGCTCTTCATTAAAGCGAACACATATCATCGCCTGTCAAACTATTTGGCAATCTCACTCTTACTCTTTCTTAGATGGAAAAGGCAAACACCAAATCTCCTAAGATCATCAGGCAGGACCCATAAAGGAAACAATCAAACTCCCCTTAAATCATCAGGCTCTTCATTAGAGGGAACACATATTATCGCCTATCAAACTCTCTGGTAATCTCACTCTCACTCTTCATTAGACAGAACAAAGCAAACACCAAATCTCCCAAGATCATAACCTCTCCATAAATCACCAGGCGGAACCCATGAAGGAGACTCCCACAATTGGCGTAGGCAAAGACCAATTCTCCTAAGATTACTGATACCACTTCTTGGGCCACCTACCAAACTCTGATAGTCCTTTGGGCCCCCAACCAAGCTCTGATATAATTGTTGGCCCTTTGGTCCTCCAAAAGGGAGTTGTAATAGGTGTCACGGGCCTCTCTTACTCCAAAAATTAACTTAAGGTATAAAGTTTTCCCATTAGCCTATATACAACTTACCAACATTACCGATGACCAATGTGAGATAAATCCAACAGCTACCAGTTGTATTTTTTGGTTGCCATCCAGGCCTTTACTGCCTTTCCAATTGTCATGCCCAATACTGTCGATATCCCACTATACTCCGACCCTCCTGGAGTATAAGTCTAATTCCTCTTCTACCTCTACCACTGCCACTGATTGGGCGTCCGCCGCAATTACAATACATTTTGGTGTGGGAGATAGTTGGGAAATGAGCTAGTATGAGCTGAATGGGGTTTATTAGTTAGTTGAGCTGGGTTTTAAATAATATTATGGGCTTATTTGTAGTTGGGTTTGATATAAATAGTGTTGAACTCATGTTATAGGGTAGATTATTTAATTAACCTTCCTTTAGAGAGTTGCCAATCAGAATCTTCTTCCCTGGCTTCTGCCACTCTCTCTCTGGCCATTTTCTTTGGTCACTTCCCAAATTCATCATGTATTCTTCAAATTTTGAGGTTACAAGTTACACCTGTAACATTTGGTATCAGCGCGGTGATGATTCCGATGGAGCGATGGAGATTGATTGGACTCGATCGGAGAAGTTTTCCAAGATCCGAGATCAGCGACGATACAGACGTACTCTCCGACGGAAGATCCGGCGACACCTCTGGTAGTGTCATACAATCAAAATCCACTACATTGTCTCGAAAAATCTTGTCGGTGATCGACATGTTGTTCAAAAAGCTATCCAACGCCATGGTAGGTGTTATAGCCATGATTCATGGGCGTTGCCGGGAACTAGGGTTTGGGTGTTGTCCCTAGGTTTTCCGCATCCATGAGGGGGTAGCGGTGGCTATCTGAGTGGTGGAAACAACATACCGAGGCTAACCCGTGTTTAGTTGCAGGTTACAAACTGAGGTACACGAGGCTGCCAACCGAGCATGGCGTCGAGTTATAGCAGTTGTGTCGGCATATGAGTCGGTATTTGGTGTATCGAGCATGTGGCCGAGTCCAGGTCGAGAAACCTCAAGTTGCTTGTAAAATCCCTTATGATCGGGTTAATGATATAAGGTTGAGAAGTGTTTTCTCGTAATCTATGTTTTGCTTGTTGGCTGGCGTTTAGACAGGGAACTTCTGTATCCTAGGTCACGATCGAAGTTTACAAGGTAGCCAGTTGCGGGAACTGGTGCTGAGACCAGCAAGGGCAGACAGCATGAACCCAAGACGCGTAATTGCTGGTTGGACGATTGGGCAGTGTAGCGTGTGGTGCTGTTTGAATTCTGGAACAGCCTATTGGCAAGGCATGTCAGTAGCTAGAAGTGTTGTGTCGATGTTTGGTGCAGTACAAACACGTAGTGATCGATCGACGGTTTGATAGCAGCAACCTTGGGGTGTTGAGGTTGGCCAAACACAGGTTGGTGTTGGCATGCAGGCTTCCGTAGTTTGTTCAAAGTTGCTTACTTGGTGTTAGGCTGGTGTTCTCGGGTGAGAATACGCCACACAGGACTGGTTAGGATTGAAAATTTTTTCGTCCTTGAATCAGGCCCGTGACAGTAGGCTTCCAATTTATTGACGGATGTTTATATGTGGCTTACTTGTGCATAAATTTACAAGTCATCATTCTCATTTGTTCTACATGCCTCGTCCAAGATGTAAATATTTTAAAAGGTTTGATTGGAGAATTATTGGTGAAAGGGTGTTCTTAATTTTAAATGGTTGCTATATGCTTGAGCAAATGCTTGTGAATATTGGATGTTTTGGGAAGACAAGATATATACTTGGGATCCGGGAAGAATGGGAGTCTTGCTTCCTAGCAATAGCTTAGTAGTACTTGAGTTGATGCATAAATTGTTTTGAGATGTTTTTTTGATGTTTGATAGAATTTTCCAATCAAGATTTTCCTCATGTGAATGGTTGATGGTTATCAAGATTTTGTAGGAGGATGTAGTTGTCCAAAGCCAAAAGAATATGAGAATTTTTGTAATCATTACTTTTGATTGTGCTGGTTTTAGCAAGACCATGTTCACTCGTCTAAATGTTTCTAGTTAGGTGTTCAATTCCCTTATTGTAATTGGAAAATTCTTGAGGTGTGGGCTAAGGAAAAAAACTTATGAGACCATTGCAAACATTATGGATTTGGCACTTCAAACAATTTTTAAACTCTTGACAAAGGGAAATGTGATAAATGAACAACAGGTTGCTCTGATGGAATTGTCTTATGGAATGAGTCATGTGAACAAGAGCATAATCACAGAAGAAGCTTGCTCCATTGCCATGAGGAAAGGTGACAATATATTTGGTGGAATTGTTAAAGCAAAGGGAGTAAGAGCCATTGTTCAAAAGAAGGAGATACACGTTGGAAATAAGAGTTTAATGTTGGGGTCTGTCAATTCTATTACAGTTGAACCCCAAAAAAATTTTAGTTGAGGTAGAACAAATGCTGCAAACAAGCAAATAGGCTTCCATAAGCAATAATATTGTTAGAATTGGATCTATCTCAGATTTTTTAAGTTGAGTGACCAATATGTCATATCAATTTTCAAGTTGGGGGACTAACTCTCTATAATTGGTTGTCTCTGGGACCCTGGAGAATTTTCCCTCAATTGGATGATTGATGCAACTCAGGAGATGATGACAAAGTTTATTAGCAAAGTGTTGGGAGCAGTAGAGGATTATGAAAGGAGATGCATTCTTGTGATGAGTCTATAGCAATGTGATTTTTGGATTGTACGCAATGGTAATGCATTTTTGTTCTTTGAACACATTGGGATCATCAAAAATTTTGTAAAATCCATCCAGATACTAACCAAGATGGAAATAGTAAATGGTGTAAAATGTGAAAGAGTTAGTGCAAATGGATTGAAAGCACCAGTTGCATGTATATTTACTTCAAGAGACAAGACATAAACCTGCAGGTAGTCAACGTGAGGATTTTGGTATCAAATATAACAAAGAAAAAGGTGGACCTTCCAAAAGGAGTTATTGATAAGGGGAGAAGGGTCCATTTGATGTAGAAGTCTTAGATGCCAGTATTCGACTTTGAGTTCATAAAAAAAATGTTGCTAACATTCTCAAAGTTTTCATTTTGCAATGCTGCACATCATAGAGTTGCAAGAATCTATTGAAGTAATGTTGGGAAGAGCTAGTTGCACGCATAGGTTTGGGCCAGTTAGCTTCTATTGGTGAATCTCCCGAATTTGGTGCTGCAGCTGGTCGTGATGTTGATTATAACGTTCTTGGCAAAAGAATATTTGTTCTCTCAATTCAGCTGCTATCATTGTGGAAAATGCAGTTCAATCAATTTCCCTATGTTGCCACTTCTTTTAAGGTACTTGCTAGGAACTTACATCTGCAAGGCTAGATGTTTTTGGCACAAAATTTAAATTTTGAAGTTGGTATACAAAAAGAAAGATCAATTTGATGTTGTTGGCTTCTTCCTTCCTTGAGGACAAGGAAGATTTTCAAGATGGGAGTAATGTTTCAATATATTTTGTTGTGGAGTGAGTTAGTAGGTTAGAGCTAAATGGGCTTTATTAGTTAGTTGAGTTGGGTTTTAAATCATATTATGGGCTTATTAATAGTTGGGTTTGATATAAATATTATAAAACTCTTGTAATTGGGCAAATTTTTTAATTGAATCTTCCTTTTGGAGAATTGCCAATCGGCATCTTCTTCCCTCAAGCTTCAGCCACTCTCTCTCCGGCCACTCATTTCTTTCCAAAATTCGCCGTGTATTCTTCAAATTTAGAGGCTACAGATTACTCCTGTAACAGTTGCTCCCAATCTTCGCCTCACCCGATTGCAGCCCCTCTCCCTCCTTGTGACAACTGATCCCTCTCCCTCCTCCAGACGGCTGATATTTGCTGAGCAGGTGATGCACCGACAACATCATTCTTCGGCAAAGAAGAAGTGTCTGTCCTTCCCCACTTGGTTGAAGGGGGACATGTCAATAGTGGAGAATCTTAATTAAGATTCGCAAATGAAAATAATTAAATCCCACTTATCCTTATCACCCCTACGTGGATCGACGATGGATAAGTAATAAGCAGAAATAATAATCAAGTAATAAGCACACAAAGAAAATAGCAAAACAAGTCCAAATTAATAAAGACTCTTGGTTTGGTGAGCTAGTCAAACTATGTAAGAATTTTATATTATTTAGAATTTATTCAGTTGAACACTTTAAAGTAAATTTGTCAAACAAAAATGACAAGTGATTGTGTGAATAAGATAATCATAATTGAATAAAATGGAGAAGATAGGTAAATAGGAGTAGAGATATGATATACAAGCAACACAAAATTTATATAGTGGTTCAAAACTTCTAGTCCACTCTCCTAGCCCTTATCCAGTGGCAAATTGGAGGAGGATGGCTGATTGGAGGGGAATGGGGCACGTCAGCTATATAACTCTGAACTTTCATTTTAAATAGATTTTCTTTAATTACTTAAGATGTGTACTTAATTTAACATTTACTTTATTAGGTTCAGTGATAATGACTGGTTTTTAATTTTTACATTTAATTTTTTATATTCCTTTCTTTTATCAAAAACATACAACTATAAGAAACAAAACCCACTCTTTATCCAAGCTCACCCAAGACCCAAGGTGTCTCTTTCTCCAAGCTATTCCTCAAGCCAAGGAGCTTGCACCTTCACCAACTTTTTCTTAAACCAAGGAAAAATCCACTTCCAAATCCCCTTGGAAGCAACCAACCTACCGCTACACCTTAGAGGCACCGCTCCATCTTTGCACCTTGAAGGCAAGTAGTTCATGCACCTTTCCTTCACACTGAGGCCTAGGCACTTAACACCTCTTCGAAAACCTTGGAACATTATAACAAAGCTCAAAACCTTGAGCTAAACCTCACAAGATCAATAAACCAATTGCTAAAGATCTTTTACAAATTGTCTTTTATATGACATTGAAAGAACAAGATGTCTGCAAGCCAGTTCGATCACAACACACTTTACCATGCTTATAAATTTCTAGAGATGCTCATAATACACCCCCCAAAAATGAGGTCTAAGCCAAGAATCATGGTTGTTATGTAAGACTTCCAAAGTTAGTTGCACATCTAATATTTACTGAGGTAAGATCCTATATATTAATGTGGATAGTGTTTATGATCTTTAACTTGATTAATTACTTTTAAAGCAATAAATATGCCCACTAGTTTGCATTAATTTGGCCGGATTGTTACTCAAGGTACTAGAGCAAACTTAGGACTATATTGGATTGTGGGCTAGACTAGAGATAGGCAAGGCCACTAGCAATGGGTCAAAGATGGATGTGGGCTAGGCCACTAGCCACAGGTGAAAAGGGAAGAATTTTGAAGATGTATTTTCCTAAGGTGAGTGCATTGTAAGACCTCCAAAATTAGTCCCACATCTAATACCCATTTGAGTGAGATCCAATATGTTAATGGGGATGGTATTAATGATCTTCAACATGGTTAACCATTTTTTAAGAAATGACTAAGCATATTATTTTACACTATTGGATCGGGTTGTTATGTCTTTGAACTTGCCCCATCATCCTCTCCAATGGCTAGTTTTGACAATACTTTCCACTGTTTGACTACTGTGTTGATCACATTACGGATCACTTTGAGTGAACCCGGGCTAAAGTATTGTCCTTTTTCCATCAACGATCCATTGCCAATTAATCTACCAAAGAGTAGTCGATCTCCCTACCGAATTTCTCTAAATAGTGAAACTATGTGATTGGTTGTCAATTGATCTACCAATCTTCTTTTAGAGAGTTTATTGAGTTGAATCATCAAAACCTTAGCCTAAAAAATGTCCCCTTTTGATGATGATAACTTTCTAATTGTTGGGGCCAATCTCATGAAGTAAGTTATCTTCAAGTCTTCAAAGTCTTCAATCCACTGTGCTTCAAGTCTTCAATCAAACAAGCTTACTTGAGCTCTTAATACTGACATCTTCAAGCCTTAAAGCTCCATGATATGTTACATATAAGCTCCATCAACACTTGGAAAATCCAACAGCTAAGTGTGACATTTCAAGACCATGCGATGATCTTGAGATGGATGTCATGCAATGAGATGCAATGGGATGCACATACACTGATCTAAGCCAATGAGGAATTGGATCCTAGGTGAGAGTTAGTCATTCTCATTAATTTGAATAAGAGTCCATCATAAGACTTAGGGGTGGGTGTGGACGTCCGAATTGGTCCAACCGTCCAAAGTCCAAAGTATGTCCGACTGAATTTGACCGACAGAATTAAAACAAACCAAACATGGACATTTCTTTGTCCGACGCGAATGACCGATATTTTATATCAATAGTATAATATTTTCAACATTTGTAAGGCTAATATTATAGTTTATAAAAATTTTAAAATGTAATATACAATAAATTAATTAAGTTAATACATAAAATTGATATTTAATATCTTAAATAAAAAAAAATGACATACATAGGATAAAAGTCACTCTTATTATAAGCCATAAATACTTTGAGAGTTAAGACCCAACAATCTCCTGTGTGAAATAACATAAAAAGATGGCATGTAAAGCCAATGATGAAACATTCAAAATTTCAATTATATCGCCAATAGTATATGATGTTTGTTTTGCAAGAAAACATTTGTTCTCGTGCAAATGTAAGTGAACAATTAATCAGGTGCACTAGTTTCATTCTTTAATAAGCACCAACGTCTCAAGTAATGAAATATTTCGAAGAAAAAGCAGATTCGAAAACTACGACTTTAAACAAGCTAAAGTTTGGTATAAAAAAGAACAGGCCAGATTTTATAAATTAATCTCAACAAAAATTTCACCATCCTTCAATCTTTGTATCCCTCAATAGAAAATAATCTTTGAAATTTGTTATCAAAATAGGCCTATACACCGGATGTCATTTTCTTTTCTTTTTTTATAATGCACCATCTAGATATTCTCCTTCTTTAGCAATTGAATTTTTGTTATCTTTTCCATCTCCACTTTGTTCATTTATATTTAGTAATGAACTTGCAGGATCCATCTGTAAAAAAATCAAATTATAAATATAAAATGTTATAACTAGTATAAATCAATTCTATTTATAAAAGTGGAATCAATAAATATAATTAATTGACACTTTGACAGTACCTATTCTTTCCAAGATGCAAACTTCCATCACCAAACAATTGTACATATTTTTATAGCTCAATCACAACACAATTTTGTTAGAATAATTTTTTTTACATTATCATCCAAGTATAAATAATCTAACCTTATAAAATAATAAGAATTCATCATAGATATAAAATAAACAAAATTTAGGATAAATTAAGTGATATATACACGGCGGCAACGGGCGGCGGTTCGACGGAGTCCGGCGGCGCCGCGACGGCAGTCCGGCGGCGGAGGCAGGGCAGACGAGGCAGGCAGCGGCGGATGTTTAGGGTGGCGGTCCGGCGAAGGCAGGTGGCGGCGGAGGCTGGAGCGGTGCAAGCTGGGAGAGGGAGGGCGGCGGCAAGAGGCGGCGGTGGATCTTCACACGGCGCGCAGAGGGTGGCGGAGACACGAGCAGATGGTGGCGGTCCGGCGGAGGCAGGCGGTGCAAGCTGGTAGCGGAGGCAGGCGGCGGAGGCAGATGAGGCGTGTAGGCGGAGCGGAGGCGGTCTAGCGGAGGCAGGCGGAGCGGAGGCGGTCTAGCGGAGGCAGGCGGAGCGGAGAGGCCTGCAGTGGCGACGGTGGCGGTTCGGCGGAGGCAAGGGGAGGGTGGGTGAGGGCGGGGAGGGCGGCGGCAAGAGGCGGCGGCGGCGCCCTATGAACAGTGTTTCTTGGTTACGGTTTAGAAGTTTAGGTTTTGATTTCGGACCGTCCATGGACATTGCTTGGGCCCGACGGACAAGTCGGACATTAACTCGGTCGGACAAGTTTTGTCTGATAAAATTTCGAACAAACGCGGACAATAACTTGTCCGACATCCGTGCGACCGATGCCCACCCCTAATAAGACTTTAGAGATGATTACCATTAACATCCCCAACACATAAGCATACTCCCCTTGCATAATTACCCGAGTTAAAATTACACAACATACAAAATACAACACTTATATTATCTCCATTTGTAATTTCAAAAAGGTAATTTAATGTATGTTAGGGAGAAAATACAAATGAGACTACCTAGTTGTCGACGTTGTTGTACTCCTCGGTATTATTGTCTCCATGATCTTCTTTAGGTAGGGGTACTTCAGTGGGGGTAGATAGAGCTAAACTTATAGGGTTCCAAGGAAAATGCAAACCTATAGGCCATGTTCCTAATGAGTTGCTCATAGTTCCTTCTCATTGATCCCATGCCAACTTCCAAGTTATTCATCCTAGTAGCAAGCCCCTCATAGTGGTAGTAGGATGGTATCCATTTTTGTTCATGAGGTGGTGGGGTAAGAACTCTAATCTCATGCCCTTACAATTGATTATCCTTATTGTCTAGTAGTTCAAAGTCATCAACATAGGCATACTCATCATCCCCTTGTGCCTTTTGAGATGTAGTTAGGGGGAGTGGGTCTGCCTCCTCTCGTACTCCCTAAAGACAATTTTAGAATACAACAATATAATTAAAGACTTTCGGAGGGAGGGTAAAGATATCTCCGGCTCTCAACTTGATCCTAGCCTTGCCAAACAATCCAATGATGAACCTCACATATGACAAACTTGCCTCTTTTGGTTGCGACACTGGAAGATGTGGTGGATGATGGGCATCATTTGTGGTGGATGATGGGCATCAATTCCTTTTATGAGTGAGGATCCAATAGATGGTGAATAGCACAAATGATGAAATCTCATTGAGATGCTAGTTGGAGGTAATATTTGCCAAAATAAAAATGTTATCCTCATTAGGTCACCTACATTTACCAAGTTTTAGAACCTAACTCCCAAATTGAGCAGTACCACATCAGGCATGTGCTTCTCCATCAAACAGGTCTCCAAGAATGACACGACCATTATGTTGTCAAATTATCTTTCATTACCACTCTTCTAGACATCTAGATACTCAACAATGTGTGTTGTCCTATGGTGGAATGCAGCACGTTCAACCTTGGCTTGGATGTGCTTGGGGTTCACTCAAACCATGCATTGGTAGAAATCCTTTTGTAATAATCCCAAAAGAACACATTGAGCACCTCCTAGGTAAGATCTAATATATAAGGGAGGATGTACATATAGATTTCTAATTTGGTTAACTACTTTTAAAGAAATAATAGGGCCCAATAGCTTACACTTGGGTTGGGTTGTTACAATTTCACCAATAACAACTGAGATTTTATAATCTAGAGCAAGTAGGGCAATCTCTCATTCTTATTCCATCAACAATTCACTAAAGCTAGGATAGTGATTGTTGACATCATCTACATCCACAACTGCCTGATATACTAACAATCGCTTCATATACTAATGGCCTCTTAGCAAAGTCCTCTTTGGTAAGCTTATCATTCAAAGTTAACACATCTCCTCTAGCTTGCCTTAGAGTGTGTCTAGGAGCTCAAACTTTCTCCACGCTCTTGGTCGGATGGACCATCGTCCATCATGTAGGGAATGATCTCAAACAACATAGCAAACCACATTTCCAAATTAAATCGACTTATATCATAAGCTTAGAGGAGGAGTGTCTAATTCACTGAGTGTGGTTTGGGAGATGGATGATCACAATTTGCTAGAAATAGATGGGGGCTGATCAAGCACTTCACAGCAATGATAGTGTAAGATTCCAACACTCCTAGCGAATCAATCTGGGGCAAACTCGAAATCAGCCAATCTGGAAAGAATTCAGTCTAACCAACATTGGAGTGACATCTCCATGAAGAGAGGAGTCGACCATAGCGAGAATTTCAGTCGGGCACGTCTAAAAGGTTAGAACTTAGATGGTGGGGGCAACACTTAGCAAGAGCGATCAGTGACCGAACAAAAAAACAAACTAATAAACGTCAATTGTCAGATTGTTTGGCAGTCAAATGATCTACCGATTGTCATAAACCTGAATATATAAACTTTTATCACCTGCCGATTGATTGATTCATTGTCATCTGTTCGACCGATTGAAAAAATAGCACCATAAACCAACAATCGGTTGATGATCAATTACCAATCATAAAGAGACCTAATGTAGGAGAGAGCTAACTACAAACACTTAGCAAAAGAATTAGATCCCTAGAATGCTTAGACCCTTATAATGTCGCAAGTGGACAATTAAAGCAAAAATGATTTAAGTAAAAAAAGATAATCAATAAGCATAAGAAATAAATAGGCACTACAATGATTAATAAATTGAACCCAATTGTAAAACCCACGATTCAAGTCAGGGTTTTATATTCAGAACCGGTCGGGTCGACCGTTATTTTTTCGAGTTGAGTCAGTTTCAGGACACGTGTACTGAGCCGACGCCGGTCGCGTGTATGAGCCATGAGGGTCATGTGTACCCAAGTATATGATGATAACGTCATGAACACAGGAGAAAAGAATGAGTTATCAGAATATATGAGAGTATGCAGTTCATTTTTTTTATTACGATATATATAATGGATAGTAGAATTAGTTTTAGGCCGTTTACCGCGTTAGGACGCGTTCGGGTAGTTTGGGTGGGTTGTTAGTCATAGAGCATATCATTATAATGTTGTGGTGTTGTTTGATTTTACGGGATTTTTCCCGATTTTTATGAATTTTTTTAGGATTTAATACGAGTTAGTTATGACACTTGACTCGAGCCGGAGACGAGTCAAGTATTATTTACGAGTTTGCCACCCAACTAAGTTTTCACCCCAACTTTTCTCCCCCACGCCCAAACCCTCGCCGCGCCGCCCCTGTTCGCGCG
The DNA here is from genome assembly GCA_033002965.1 of Piper betle. NCBI lineage: Eukaryota > Viridiplantae > Streptophyta > Magnoliopsida > Piperales > Piperaceae > Piper > Piper betle. The sequence goes on along the minus strand of JAURVB010006418.1, from coordinate 155,427 downwards.
CCACCGCCGCCACGGCCGGCACCGCCTGGCCGCCGATCAACGCCGCCCAGCCCGGCCACGGCGTCGCCCTGCCGCCCCGACCAGGTCCGGCCCCCATCGGACCGACGCGACGAGAGGAAACCACGCCGCGACGCCGCGGCCGCGTTGCGTTTCCGTCGCCAATCCTGCCGCCGGCGACCAGCGCCGCCGCGATCGGTCGGTCGCCTCAGCACCCTCGACCACCTAGTGACGCTTCCTGACCGGAGCGGAGGCCGTCGCCGCCGTGGCCAGCCAGATCTAGCAACCACCACGGCCGGCCTCTGTTTTCCGTTTTCCGGCGAGCCGCCGCCTCCATTGGCCACGCTGAGGTCATAGATGAGTCGGGGCTGCTGAGCCGGTTCCGAGGGTACCCAACACGACCCCTTTCCGACCAGTAGACGCCGCCGGCGATTGTCGCCGGAAAACCACCGGAAGTTGCCGGAAATCCGCCCGCAACTGCCGGAAAACCGCCAGAAAATCGGAATTTCTGGAATTCGCCGAAATTCACCGGATCTTCCGTGGGGCTCACTCAGTGGTGCCCGATCGAGCTTCGGACGCCGATGAGCGCCGAATTTGAGCTCCGAGACGCGCGACGGAACCCTAGCCGTCGCCGAATGCCGACGACGTGAGGTATAATTACCTCCGATTGATTTATTTAAAATTGATGATAATTGTTAGCATAGCATGCTAGGGTTGATTAATTATTATGATGAATGTTAAGATTATGAATGAAGTAAACATGTGTATGATGTGATTAATGACTAATTAGGGATGAAATGATAAGTTACATGATGAGATTAAGTGTGAATGAAGGTTCAGTGATCTAATGAAGTAGATCAGGTCAGAGCATGATAAGTGACCACGGCATAAGTTATAGACACGTAATAAAATTAGTATGAATAGGATGAGCTAGGATTAATTAATTTTTATGATTTTCAGATTGTTATGTTGATGGATGCTTGCATTGTGATTGTGATGTTATTGAGTTTGATGCATCATTTAGTTAGCGGGCGTTAGTATTTAGTTTTGATGTGTAGGTACGGAGTAGGAGCTCGCCGCCTAGGCGCGATGACACGCTTGGAGCTTCCACCAGGTCCGTTTAGGACTCGTCTTGTTTTACGCTCTTCCATTGTATGTTTATTTTATTATTGCAGGGCGGGTTAAGTGGCGTTTTATTGGATCCCACTTAACTCGGGCCATTTAATCGAATATTTCCGGATTAATAACCCCTCGAGGATGAGATCCCTCGAGGATGATTTCGAAAACAAGATCCACCACAAGTTGCCTTCGGGCCTATTATATGAATCCCTTCCCAGGCCTATATATATAGTTTTATCGAGTTTTCAGTGAGACGAGAGATGGAGAAACCGACTGCACGTACCATGCAGAGGATGCCATGACAGTCAAAGCGGGCTCTGGATTAGTGCCAGCGGACTGTTCCATTCCCGAGGGATCCTGACAACTCCGCGTTTGAGTTCCTCACACCCGGAGAACGTGGAGGTTTACGGGTACTGTTTAGTACAGCGCATGTCCGGACTTGTGGTTCAAAGGGTACTAAAGGCGACTGCCTAAGAGTACTCGGCCTTCGTGCTCAAAGCCAGGAGAAATATGGAGGTAAGGAGAGGGCTTAGGATAAAGTTTCACGAGAAGTACTGAAGAAGAAGTGCTGAGAGTAGCACAGTACCAGCAGCAGAGCAGTAAGTTCGGGATGCTACCGGGTCTGCAGCCCAGTGGCTCCTCAGTAGTGCCCTTCAGAGTGTTCTTGAGGAAGTATATGGTTTTCTTTCATATGAGAGTTTGCTCTCATAGCCAGTTTGCTATAGTTATTTTCTTTTCGGACCAGTAACGCTTGTTACTGACGTTTTTCTTATATATATGTAGGTGATGAGCACGAGATGGATGTGCCGGCCGGGACGGAGGAGCAATAAGGTCTTCTGCACACACATATTGGGTGATTGAATATTTCATGTTTTGTTTATGATGTTGTTTAATAAACATGCTATGATAAAATGTTTGAGGCATGATAATGATACGAAATGAGATGAACACAGTAGCGCAGCAAAAGTATGATGGGTTAGGACCCAAGTTCCAGAATGAGCTTATAGTATATCAGATTGTGTGTAATGAAATTGTTGATATATGCTTATATACTTGTATATATTATTTTCACAGGGTGGACCCTAATCACACTTTTAGGGGAGACCCCTTTCTGTTTTATTTCAGAATTTTGATCGTAACTGTATTGGTGTGTATTTTGAATTGCTTGTCATTCATGTAGTACCATGTTAGGATTTTGTGTATTTATTCATTCATGATGGATCGTATCTTCATCTTAAGACGCCGAGATTGGATCCACAGGAGTTAGGTTCGGGTTAGCCGACCTAACCGGGGCCTGTAACATGCCGGTTCGGTTCACGAGCGTGAACCGGATTTGGGGTGTTACACAATAGTGTAGTGTGTAAGGCAACATAAATTCAAACTCATAAAGTTATTGGTGTTAATGAACTTGTCAAACCCTACAAATAACATGTTGACCTTGACCTTGATTTACTTATCTCTCTAAAACAACAAATCAAACACAAAAGAGCTAAGTGAAGTGTGATAACAAGTGAATCAAATTAAAACAAAGGACAAAAAGAGAGAAGGGAAGAGAGAAATAAATGATTTTTTTAGAAGTTTCTAGCTAGTATTCCTCTCTTCTATCCCATCAAGTTCATTGGTTGGGTAGGTCTTCTTAGCCTTACTATAACAACCAACTTATACACATTAAAAGCAACCAGAAGACCTCCTTCACAAGCACTAAGTTTCAAGGAACCTTGTAACTTATAAACCCTCCTTCTCAAGCACCCACCAAATGCCAAGGAAGATTGCTGTAAAACCCGCTTTTTGCAAGGTGAACTTGTCAAACCCTTCAAGTAAAGCAACAAATCAAACACAAGAGAGCTAAGTAAAGTGTGCCAACAAGTGAATCAAATTAAAACAGAGGGCAAAAAGAGAGAAGGGAAGAGAGAAACAATGATTTTTTAAGAAATTCCCAGCTAGGACTCCTTTCTTCTATCCCTTCAAGTTCTTTGGTTGGGTAGGTCTTCTTAGCATTATTATGACAACCAACTTGTACACATTAAAAGCAACTAGAAGACCTCCTTCACTAGCACCAAGTTTCAAGGAACCTTGTAACTTATAAACCCTCCCTCTCAAGCACCCACCAAATGCCAAGGAAGCTTGTTATAAAACCTACCTTTCGCAAGGCACTTTTTGTTTCAATTCAGTCTTGAACTAGATCAAGTTGTTTGCTCCCCCTTTTTGTCGTTTGCATAAGTATGGTGTGGTATGTGTGAGCCACGACCTTAGTCCCCCTAGGTGCTCTGCATCGCCTAGTTGGACACTACACCGCCTCGGCTCTTATTTTATATTTTTTAGTTGAGTTTATATAGGTTTAGGACTATATTTCTTTCGAGTCTAGATTGCTATCCATGTGTTTGGAACCCTTTCCAAACTGTCATAGCCTCTAGGGGACCCATAGAGCAGTTCCCGAGGTTGTCTCGACTACTTTAGGTTGAAAACCTAAGTTTTAGGGTTTTAAGTCAACTCATACCTCATTAGGTATGACACTCATACTTCTTTAATTGTGGCACCTTACCTATGACTTCACCAAGCTATGCCTTGATGGTTGGAAGTTTTCCCTTTTCACTAAAACCCCCTCTCCCTTCCCTTTTACACTCATTTCCTCATCTTCTCCAACCCTCCTCCATTTCCTTGGTTACTCCTCTTCCTTCCTTCGCCTGCTCTCCAAGCCTAGCCAAAGCATAGGGCTGTAGGTCTTGGGGTAGGATGCCCCAAGAAAACTCCCCTTGGTTTATTAGAGGTAAGCCTTCCTCCCCAGCTTGCTTATTGTGTGTACTTGGTACTAGATCTGCGTAGGTTGCTACTTGCTTTACATTTTTGTATGATATTTTCCTTGTATCTGGTTGAATTGGGAGATATGTGGTTGTTTCATAATTTTTTGCATCTGCAAATTAATTGTTACATATTTTTAAATGGTCGGTGATTACTATTTTGCATAGATCTAGTAGAAAATTCATGAGTCATGTTTTAGAAGCAATTTTGTTTTTTGTTTACTTTTTGTGCTCATGATGTCATGATATACAACTTTGATGTTCATCTCTATATGATGGGGTATAAGTGCCAAACTTGGAAAAATGTGACAGCTTTCAAGGTACCTGACTTGGTCACACATTTTCCTAATTTTTACACCTTGATGTAGGTTGCTGATTATATCGACCGTATGCATGCTTGTTGATATGCATGTGGGGTTGTTTATGTAAACCTTTCACACTAAGATAACCACTTAAAGGACATGAACAAAACTACTAATTTTTTTGTATGTATACTATGATGTATGTATGTCTTACCATGCTCGGAGATTGTGCTCCGTTGTGAGCTAAGTAAAAGAGGTTAATAAAATCTATAAAAATTATGGTTTGCCTCACCAATTGTTTTCTAGAAACTTGTAAGTTATGGTTTAATTTAAAATTTATTTTGGTGGTTAGTTTGATCAGTTTTCTAGGGTGTGGAGGAATATAAGGTGAAATCCTAATTCCCTAACTTTGGAAGTAAAATCTAAAAACCAATACAAATGGTAATGAAATTTCATTAAATTTCACCCACTCTTTACGTTGTGTCCCTATAATGCCATATTAAAATTTCAAAGCATTTAGCTCAGCATATCTTCGGTTAGAGGTTCCCAAGCCTATTAGTCAATACCTCCCATTTTTTAGTCTACTTAGGCCCATATACTTTGATTTTGAACCTCAAATCTTACTAGATTCATGCACACTGTCTTGGATTGCACTACCCACTTACCCAGACCATTTAAAGCCTCCAAGCCCATGAACGATACTTAGTAAAATTGGTGTGTGGCCCATGAACATTATTCACAACACCTTGCCCAAGTTTAGTGGGCCTTGTTTACCATGTTGGCCAATAGACCAACACATGGTAATTTTTACACCAATCCCTTAGAGCCTTAGGGCCCACTAGTCTTAATTTGAGCCTATCTTGACACCATTTTCCCATCTAAAAAATTATTTGGTTAAGTTTGTTTAACGAAACCTAGGTATGAAACTTTTCACTAAGTGCACTTTCAACACCAAACCCTAAATAAAGTTATTGAATGAGGTTAAAGCCTAAACCCTAATTGGCTCCATGAGTGAAGTTTTCACCGAGTTTTAGAAGTAAGAAGGCGTCGGGGGCATTTTATCAAATCCCTTCGATGCTGGGTCATTTAGCCAAATTTTTCCATAATTTAACAAAACTTAAAGGATGAGATCCTTTGATAGTTTTCAAACTAAAAGATTCATCAAACTTATGATATAAGCCCTTACCTAAGGCTACTTATAAGCAAATTTTTACGATTTTCACAAATATGAGAGTGAGCAGATTGTGTATGTATGAATATTACTAGTACGCTCTTTCTCCTTAAAGTAGTGTAATGTAAGTAGGGTGCTGTGAATGTAGAGTGTTTTTGAAAATCATGAAACTATCATTGTTTCGAGCCACTTGAGTACCGTAATGGGTGATATATGAAGATATGAGGGTGTAAGCATAAGTATGTATATATTAAAGTATGGAATCATTGATTTGATCTGGCATGTTTTATGATATTTGACTGTGTCGACCCAAATTTAATACCTTGTATTGTATTTTGGAAGTATTATGATTTCTCATGAGTATTAAGATACTTATTGGCCAATATTATTTTATCAGTAGTTGTTTTCATATTAGTAATCAAACTTGTTCAATTACTGACGATTTTCCCTATATATATATATATATATATATATATATATATATATATATATATATATATATATATATATACTTATGTTTGTGACCTGCGGAGGTAGACAGATTGATACGCTCATGGTGGGGGATGGTACAAGTGTTTGTATTGTGCTGAATTTTTTATTGGACTCGTTGATTTGGGTTGTTTGACTTATGTATTCTCGGACGTTGGGACTTATATATTTTGGGAATTATGGGTTACGTGATTTATGTATGATGGGCGGGTGCGCTGAAGCCTATATTAGTGTACTTAATACGCTATGTGTGGTTTGCGATTTATTACTCTATTATATTATCATCCTACAAGGTGTTAACTTTAGGGCATTCTAACAATCGTCTGCAGGGTGTGTAATCCTCATATTCCCGAAACATGACGAAGAACAATTAAGGTATGCAAGAAATATTTGGATGCAATTGTGTGTTGTATGTGTGTACGCTAGATGAATGTGCATTGGAGGAACTTACAGTTCATGCAGCTTAAAGGGTCCACGTGAAGAACTAGTGTTAAGGTTTGACATTATGGCACGTGATGATGCCTCTGTGTATTTTAATTCTATTTATAGGGTATGTGGAATTGGTAACCACGGCCTCACCCAGTGTTTACTTTACTGCAAGATTGGTATCATCTAAGAATATATTACCTAACTCAATAGTTAAAACTAAAAATAAGAACTGGATCATGCATCTTCATTATGAAAAAATTAACCGCATAGCTGCATTAGAGGTTTTGCCTTCGTGTAGCTTGAAGTGATCATTGCATCTATAAAGTCACATTCTTAGTTGTAGGGGAGGTGTTGCCTCTCTTGTGACTCAGGGTGCTCATATTAGTAGTCTTAAGAGTAGGAGAGTCTTCCTATGGTAGTATGATGAACATCATTGTGTATGTAAGCCCTATAAGGTTTACCGTATTAAGCCATCTTGATGGTTTAGATCCTCTTTCATAATGTTTGTATGCTCGAAATTCAGCGAATAGATTTCCAGATTATAAAATTAAGATTCGTCAATTCTTTGGGCTGAATTGGGGTGTTTCACTTGCACTCTTAACTCCTTAGGCACCTCCAACAAGTCTTCTTCTAGAAGGCCCAAGTGCCAAGAAACATTGCAAGCTATAAGCATTCCCTCTCAATTACCTATAAAGTGCCAAGAAGTCCTACAACTAGCTCCAAACACCCTTGGACCAACCACCACTTGAAGCTAAGCCTCTCTTCATAAGCTCACACTTGATCAAAGCCCCATGCAATATTCTCTCTTGGGATTACACACTCAAAATTAGTAATACAAGCTAATCAGTCAAGTCAATCCTAACACAAAGTTAAGCTTTCCAAATTTATCCAAAAGAGTCCAGGGGTTCAACATCATCTAAGGTATGTCAAAACACTCCTCCCAAGGCCTTATTTATAGGTTCCCAATACCCCTCCTAAAATAGTAGTCGTTAGGGTTCATGTCCCGCAAGTTTGCTCTTTTGACTGGCTAGTTTTAGAATTTTTTCCATAACAATCGACTACAAAATGACTAACCAAACTTCTGCCAATTGTTCACTGAAACTAGACTGTCTTCTTTGGCTGCCAAACTTGTGACCAAAGTTTCCTCAAATTTTTTGTCAAACCCAAGATTGAACATTAGCCAAATGTTCACTTATAGTAGCCATTGGTCTTTGGGTCCTCTTTGGCTAGTGAATCACCAACCAAACAATCTTTCTCAAGCTTCACCCAAATTCTGTGATCTTCCAAACTCCACAATCAGTTTTTTAAAGCTTAGCTGATATCTCCACGTGCCTTGATCTCATTGTCACGTCATCCCTTGGGTTGTCCAACCCTCTTTGACTACTGAACCATCAAACGATGGTTAGCCAAAGTCTGAACATATAAACCTCTTGACCAAACCCTAAGTATTCGGTAGTCAAACCACTGATTGAAGGTCGACTGATGGTTGAAACCAATTCTTTCTTAGCTTGCACCTTGCATCTTCAATCACTGAATTCCTAACCGAAGGGTAATCGAAGTCTTCACAACTTCACCACTTCCTTTGATTCTTCAAACTTGATTTTGCCAATTGGTTTTTGGATCATCCATGCTTGTACTTAGACAGTTTACAATATTGTCTCATCAAAACAAGGTTCAACAATTTCCATCAAGACCTTTCAATGAAGACAACTCCAAATGTGTTGTTAACTCTCTAAGTAGCTGGTGTCAATCATAATACACCATTCCTTGAGCTTGCTATGTAGATCGTCATCTCTTCAATTCTTCAAACTCTTTCCTTGTTGTCCATATATCTTCATTCTCCAAACCTACACATGATGTTAATCCAAAACAATGCAAGATGTCATTTTATGGAATATGTATGTCATGATGAATATGTCATGCAACCTATGGCCAATAAAGGATTGACATCTTTGAATGTGTTAGTCATTCTCATAACTTAAATTAAAATATGAAGCCTACGAGATTACTACATTCAAAAGCCTCATATCTCCCCCAACATATATGCTCACTTCCTCTAAAACATATACCGTTACAATACATCCACTTTCCCCTTTCTTTATCTCAAAAGGTAAATCATTACAAGAGAAAAAGTTATATAACTATGTCTAGTTTTATCAATTCCTTCATGTCTATGCATCCTCTATACTTTATGTCTGTAGTATCTAGGATGATAATCATCAAAACATGAATCTACCAAATTAATCTACCAATTGATGCATACCAAATTAAATTTACAAATTTAGTCCACAATTTGATAAATATAAGTCAATTAATCACCTCTAAAGCATCAATCATGATATTTAGACAATTGAAAGGCTATTTACTAGTTAAGCACTAATTAATGGTTAATTAAAAACATTTTTGAAAGGACCCTTTTAAAACAATTTTGAAAACTAACTTATACAACTTTTTAAATAAATACATATTCATTGTGTTCTCAATAGATCACCACAATGAATAAGTTTTTAAAAACTATTTTCAAACTTATTTGATAAAATAATTTTTAAAAAAGCATATCCCCTTTCAAAAACATGTTGAAATTATGGAAACAGCACAAGGGAATTGCTTCCCACTTTGCATTTGGATCTCAAGATTTTAGAAATAATTTTTCCAAAATTTTTAAGGAATCTGTTTGCATACTTCCATCATAACCTTTAATCTTGCACTTGGAGTTGATGTGGCCTTTCTTCCCATAATAGTAGCAAGTTGGGGAATTCCTTGTTGAGAATTGAATGGTAAAAACTCTTGATGTTGTTGGTGATCTACTTGGAACTTTGCCCACCTTACGAGGAATTCTACTATTTGAAGTGGAGGCTTTCACAAAGACTAGTGATTTGTTGGATGCTCCGATATGATTGTCACCATCTAGTGCATGATGGACTCTTTTGAGATAAAAGCATATTTGGGAGCTTTTGAGACCCACAAATTCTTTTTCTATGTCCTTTTCCTTTGCCTTGAGAAGTTATGATCCTTTGATGGAGCTAGTTCCCTTCCCAAGTTGGTGTTGTCTTACCTTAGTTGTTCATTCTCCTTATTTATGGCTTCTATTATGATCTTCTTTGCAATAGATTTCATGTATAATTCTTCAAAAACCTTTTGAAGATCATTAACCTCTTATTCATCTATCATGGTCATAAAACAAAATTCTTTAGGGCATTTATCATATCTTTTCTTATCATTGAAATCAAGGTATGCTTATAACACCTTTTCCCTAGAGAATTGGTCTTTCTCCTTGTTTGGGCAATCACTCTTCTAATGTCCAAATCTCTTACATTTGTAGCATTGCACCTTTTCCTTGGCGATCGCCTTGCCTTTATACACTTTGTGCTCCTTAGCCGTGTCTTCCCTCTTATAGGTTGAACTAATAGTGCCAATAGGTTGGTTGAACTGGGTCATGCAGAACCCGAACCTGACCCAATATTGAATACCCAAACCCAAACACAAACCCGAACATATGCTTCTTTAATCTACACCCGAATTTACCCCAAACCCAATTCAATAAACCTTGAATAGAATCAAATCCAAACAGACAATAAATATATGATAATTATATAAAAATACACAAAAAATAATATATTATGATAATTATTCTTATTTATAATTAAAATATAACATATTTTAAAATATATTTTCATATAATTCAATATTATAGAAAGAAAAACTAAACTTTAAAATCAAAATTAACTATTTTTTGAGTTCAGGTCCGGGTCATTTGAGACCCAAACTTGGACCCAATATAAAATAGGTGCTAATAAATAATCAAACTCATAGCCCGGACCCAATAAATATGGACCCGAACCTGATATTTTATTGTCAAGCCGAGTCAGGTACAATGCACTAAGTGGAACAACCTTCTTCTTAAGGAACTGCTTGAAATTCCTAGTAATAAGGGTCACCTCATGGTCAATATCACTATCATCCTCATCAATTAGAAACCTAAGTACCAAATCATTCTTCTTCTTTTTGGAGTTGTCCTTCTCCTCCTTACTTCGTTATAAGGTGTGCTCATGAGCGATGAAAGATCCAATAAGGTTCTTCCTTTACAATCATATCCTTGAGGTTCTTAGCTTCTGCTGTTGGAGTGACTTTTGGATGTCAACCTTAGGCGAAGGTGAAAACAATTTTCTATTGAGCTCCACATTACCAGTGACCTTCCCAAACCCTTTTAAACTAACAAAAATATCATTGAAATAGTTTTTCATTTGAGTTACAGTCTCATCACAATCTATTTTAAAATTTTCATATTTATGAGTAAGAAAACTAATTTCAGACTCCTTTGCTTAAGGGGAAAAGATTTACTATAGCACTTGGTACATCAAACTCCATAGTAGACTTCTTTTTGGTGTAAATCTTCACAATTTAAGGAATTTGATTCCATTATCAATAATGATTTAGACCAATTATAAGGTCGTTATAGAGAGTTTGTTGTAGCGCTTTCTACAGTGCTATTTACTTGAGATGTCCCCTCATAGATAACCTCAAGCAGTTTCATACTTCTTTTACCATTTGGTGGAAAGAAACCCTATCAAATTCAACGTCATCAAGTGCACAATAGAGAGTATTCATGGCTTTTGCCAAGGTTTGCTATCTCGGATATCAGTTTCATGTCAGCCATTCCTCTTTTATACATGTAACGAATTGTTCTAAAATGCAAACTAATAGGTTTAAGTCATCTCTTTAAAAGTGATTAATCGAAGTTGAAGATTTATAACCTATTTCCAATAATAAACAGGATCTTACCCTAGTTGGTGTTAGATGTGGGATAAATTTTAAGGGTCTTACAATCCACCTACCTTAAAAAATTTCGCCCTCAAAATTTCTACACTTGGCTCATGGCTAACAGCCTAGCCCATGTCTAATCTAGCCCACCATTTAATACAAAACCATGTTGGTTCTAATACCATCTGTAACGACCAGGCCCAAAGTACAAACTAATGGGCATAAGTCATCTCTACAAAAAAGTTAATTAAAATTGAAGATCTATAGTTCATTCTCGCTAATAAACTGGATCTTACCTACATTAGGTATTAGAGTGGACTAATTTTCGGGATCTTATAAGATATTTTAGAGAAATGTCGAATAAATATAAGAGATATTTGGAAATTAAACTATATATGTAAAATAAGATTATAAATTTTTAGTATAGATAGTCAAAACCATTTTAATAACATTACACACACAAATGTGCATTAGTCAATATGTTATGACATCATATTTCTTAACTTAAACATTATTTGTGAGATTGGTAGCATTAACAAAATGAGGAAGATCTAGGTGGGTTCATGTATCCACTCCTGATTTTGATGATGATGATAACCTTTAAGATAAACACAATATTCATTATACATCTTGGAATGTTGCTACCTCTTGCATTAGTTCTCTTAGATACAAATCATATTATGAATGAGGAATATATTCTAGAAATCCTAGCCCGTGCATGTACCACTAAGAAGCATCTTTTCCAATATGCACAATATGTCACCAATATCCCGGTAACATCCCGAATATCGGCAAATATCACTCTACTAGTAACTTTTGTCTCAATTGCTAGCTTATACGAACATATCTGCAAAATTTCTCTAAAATTACTTAAAATTGAAAACCTTGGCTTTCTTATTGATTAGTGTGGGGATTGATCTTGGTTAGCCTATGAACTCTTTCAAATGATAGGCTCTTGATATCCTTCCATGATGATTTCTCAAATATCAAAGTCATTTGATGATAGGAAGATTCTTATCCACATAGAGAGCCCTTTTGGTTGCTTTGTTGATAGCATATGTATATTCTAACCAATGCTCATTACCAATGAAGGAGGACATGCTAATAGTGGAGAGAGTTAATTAAGATTCATAAATTAAAATAATTAGATCCCACTGATCCTTAGCACCCAAGATGGATCAATGATAGATAAGTAATAAACGGAAGAAATATTCAATTAATAAGCACAGAAAGCAACTAATAAAATAAACCAATATAAACACTCTTGTTTTGATGAACTAGTCAACCCATATAAGAAGAGCAGATAATTTAAAACTTGCTCACTTAACACTCTAAAGAAAACTTGTCAAACATAAGTATATTAAATGATTGTACAAATAAGATAATCACAATTAAATAAAATACAAAAGAGAGGGAGAGACTAGAGAGATGATACACAAGAAACACAGTATTTTTATGAAGGGTAGGCTTTCCTTGCTTTACTATAGTCAACCACTTCTATAACTTATAAGCATACCACATGCCTTCTTTTACAAGCTTTATTTGCCATAAAAGAAGCTTGCACCCACCTCTAGACACTCTAGAGGTATACAACCATAAGACGCAAAACTCACACCTTATCCAAGTTCACCCAAGGGCCAAGGTGCCTTATTCTCCAAGCTATTCCTCAAGCTAAGAAGCTTAAATCTTCACCAACTTTTCCTTGAACTAAGAAGAAACTTCCAAATCCCTTTGGAAGCAACCAATTCACCTGCCCACCTTAGAGGCAACTGATAGACTTTATTAGATTTCATATCAAATCATCGAGTAAATTAAACTAGATAAATGAAATAGCGGAAGCGTACCTGAAGCCATAAAGAAACTAAAGTCTGAATCCAGGAAGAGTTTTCAAAACCTGAATTCTCAGTTATGGATCTTCCAAATCCAAGACTAGTTTTCTAAACCAAAGTTCTGGACAATGGGATACCAGAACGAAAACCAGATATGAATTCAGGGACCATAACCTCCTTATTTATAGCCTTAGTTCCATAAATTCAATTCCACCCATTACGAAAGAGAATTTATGAAAAGGTATCTACACATTGAATTCCACACTTTTCTCATTAAATTCCACACTTTAATTTATGGCTCATAACCCTTAACTTTAGTAGATCAATTTAATTTAGCCAACCTTATATAATAACATATGATACAATTCCTGATTCATGTATATATTTATGTCCAATTTTCAACAATCTCCCACTTGGACTTAATATATACACAAAATAATTGTATAACTTTATGAGCTCCAAACATATGTCATTATACCAAAATAACAATCTCGTCCATTAATCAATGTCAATATAGGATCAAGGCGATTTTCGTCACATTGAGCGTAACTAAACCTTCCATGGTCACATACACCAACATAATCAAATGACATAGATCAAGTATGGATGTGTAGCATGAAAATTACATGTAATTTGATCTGAACATGCCTATTTTCAACTGGTCCAACCTTATGAGATCACCAAAATACCAAAACAGAGTGAACCTTAAACCAAAATACTGCAGTTCAATACAAACTCCCACTAAAGTAACATATCATCAAATGATACAATACCCATCTGAGCAACATGCTCATGAAAGACCTTGGGTAGTAATCCTTTAGTAAGCGGATCCGCAACCATGGAGTTTGTTCCAATATGTTCTATTGATACTTTACCACTCTGAACTCTTTCTTTCACAACAAGAAACTTGATCTCTATATGTTTTGATTTAGATGAGCTCCTGTTGTTATTTGAATATGATACTGCAGACTGATTGTCACAAAATATCTTAAGTGGTCTTTCAATATTATCAACAATACGCAGCCCTGTGACAAAATTCCGCAACCATATTCCCTGATTGGATGCCTCATAACAAGCTATGAATTCGGCTGCCATAGTGGAAGAAGCTATGAGTGTCTGCTTAGCACTTTTCCAAGAAATAGCTCCGCCAGCTAGTAGATAGACATAGCCAGAAGTGGATCGACGACTATCTTGACATCCAGCAAAATCGGAATCAGAATATCCTGTGATCTCAAGTTGATCTGATTTCCGATATGTGAGCATGTAATGTTTTGTTTTCTGAAGATACCTCATGACCCTTTTGGCTGCTATCCAGTGATCCAACCCTGGATTACTTTGATATCTGCCCAACATTCCAACAATATACGCAATATCTGGACGCGTACAAACTTGAGCATACATAAGACTTCCCACTACTGAAGCATAGGGAATCTTTTGCATTTACTTTTCTTCTATATCATTTTTGGGGCATTGATTGAGACTGAATTTGTCTCCTTTAGAAATAGGGGTATCTCCTGGTTTACAATTTTGCATGCCAAATCTTTTAAGCACATTTTCTATATATGTCTTTTGTGATAATCCAAGTATACATCGATCGCGATTCCGATGTATTTGAATTCCTAATACAAAAGAAGTATTACCAAGATCTTTCATTTCAAATTTCTTTGACAAAAGATTCTTGGTTTCGTGCAAAAAATCTATATTATTACTGGCAAGTAATATATCATCAACATATAAAACCAGGAAAATATACTTACTCCCACTAAACTTATGGTATATACAATCATCAATCACATTCATCTCAAAACCAAATGAAAGAATCACTTGATGAAATTTGTGATACCATTGACGAGAAGCCTGCTTAAGTCCATAGATAGATTTCTTTAATTTGCAAACCATCTTCTTTGAATCTCCTAATACAAAGTTTTCTGGTTGCACCATATTAATTGTTTCATCAATGTCACCATTTAGAAACGTAGTCTTTACATCCATCTGATGTAACGCAAGATCAAAATGTGCCACTAATGCCATAATTATTCTGAACGAGTCTTTCGATGAAACTGGAGAGAAAGTCTCATTATAATCAATGACATTTGCTCTCGAGGTTGTTGAGTTTGTCCTTCAGGTATAACTTGAGTAGGGAGATTCTCGACAAAGTCTTGTAATTCTAGTACTGTTTCTTGAATTACATCAGAAATATGATCCTAATCCTGATTTTTATCAAGAACAATTATGGGAAGAGAATCAGATTCTTTTTCAAAGACAAAGTCTCTAACCTCATTTCCCCCTTCCAAACCAACATCCTCAAGAAATTGGGCATTTCTCATCTCAAAGAATGACTTAATGGTGGGATCATAAAACTTATACCCTATTGACCGATCAGAGTATCCAACAAAATAATTGCTTATTATTCTTGAGTCTAGTTTCCTTTCATTCGGCCTATAAGGCCTTGCTTCAGCTGGACAACCCCAAATGCGTAAATGCATTATACTGGGCCTTTTTCTGGTCCATAATTCATAAGGGGTCTTAACTGTTGCTTTTGTCGGTACTCTATTAAGAAGATATACTGCTGTCTTTAGTGCCTCACCCCAGAGTGAATCAGGCAAAATAGTATGAGCAATCATACTTCTTACCATGTCCTTTAATGTTCGGTTTCGTCTCTCAGCAACACCATTCATACTAGGAGTACCTGGCATTGTGTATTGCGGGACGATTCCACACTCTTCTAGAAATTTGGCAAATGGTCCTGGATGTTGTACACCTGATCCATCATATCTGCCATAGTATTCACCACCACGATCAGATCTGATAGCCTTAATAGTTCTGTCAAGTTAGTTCTCAACTTCAGCTTTATATGCCTTAAATACGTTCAATGCTTGAGACTTCTCATGAATGAGATAAAGGTAACTATAACGAGAATAATCGTCTATGAACGTAATAAAATATTGTTGACCATTCCAAGAAGCCGTAGGGAAGGGCCCACAAATGTCCGTATGTATTAGTTCTAAGACGTTTGAAGATCTATTAGCACCTAGTCTCCTTATATTTGTTTGTTTTCCCTTAATGCACCCAATACAGATTTGAAAATCTGCAAAATTAAGAGAATCAAGAATTTCATCAGACATAAGTCGTACAATTCTTTGTTTAGAAATGTGTCCTAAACACTTATGCCATAGTAAAGCAGAATTCTCATTGGTTAAATTTCTTTTTGTACCACATAGTTCCACATGCAAGGTTTCATTAAAAGATGCAATAGTATCAAGTAAATATAGATTATCATAAAAAGACAAGGACCCTGTACCCACAATATTTGAATTTAGAAAAAGACTAAACTTATTATTTCTAAATGAACAAGAGTAACCTGATTTGTCCAATATAGAAATAGAAACCAAATTTCGTCTAAAAGACTGTACTACATATGTCTCTTTCAAATCCAAATAAAATCCTGTCTCTAATAATAATCTAAAAATCCCTATTGCTTCAACTATTACTGATTTGCCATCACCCATATAGATGAATCTTTTAACATCATTTGGCTTTCTGTAACTCAGGCAACCCTGCATTGACACACTTATGTGAGTAGTAGCACCTGAATCTAGCCACCAAGTGTGTATTGGTACTAACACGAGATTAACCTCAGAACAAACAAAATTAAGAAATGAACCTTTCTTTACACGCCAGGCGTGATACTTAGTGCATTCCTTCTTCATATGTCCAGGTTTACCACAAAAGAAACAGCAAGAAACTTGATTTTCTTTATTTTGCTGTTGTGTGTGAGACCCATTATCAGCATCCTTAGCCCTCTTTCTTTCCTTATTTTTATCCTTATAGGTACTAGCCAAGTGAGCACTCTCAACCTGTTCTTGTTTCAATCTTTCTTCTTCTTGCACACAATAAGAAATGAGCTCATTAAGAGTCTATTTATCCCTTTGACAGTTGTAACTGACCTTGAATTGACCAAATTGTGCAGCTGGAGAAATTAAAACTAAATGCACGAGCAAATCTTCAGATAGCTCTAACTTTAGTGCTTTTAGTTTTGAAGTAATGTTAGACATTTCTAAGATGTACTCCCTTATGCTTGTTTTCTAATCCTTAAAGTTATTTTTAAGCATTGGTACCGAGTTTATGTTAGTAGAAATTATAGAAGCAGACTGATAAACTGAAGCCAACACAACATGCTCACAATAAGATTAATAATTATTAATCCCATTAATAGATACCTAGCACAACATCAATATTTAGTCTTTGGACAGAAATATCAATTTGTAAATAGTACTTTTAGTGCAATAATAAAATATAGATAATAAATCCTGTCAAATAATAAACCTTCCTATTGGCCGATTTATCATTTACATGGAAACCTAATAATTATCTCATATTTATTATTTTAATGTCATAATCAAATATGGATAATAAATCCTGTCAGATAAAAACCTTCCTTTTGGCCGATTTATTATCCACATAGAAACCTAATAATTATCCCATATTTATTATAATTAATGAGTCTTTAGTGTAGTAAAATATGAACAATAAATCCTGTCAAATAATAAACCTTCCTTTTGGCCGATTTATCATCCACATGGACACTTGATAATTGTCCCATACCTATTACCACATATGAATATAGAATTCTGTCAAACATTAACCTTCCTTTTGGCCGATTAATATCCACATGAATTAAATACTCATAACTGTCTTAATATTTAAAAAATAAATTAATTTCCACAAAAGAGGCTACTTTGGCAGCATATTGTAGTCCTTAATAAATTTTAAAATATTAATAATGACTTAACCAAAAGGTTATAAAATAAAAAATATCTTTATGTGGGAGTTTCCAAAATTATAACCTTTTGTAACTTTATTTTCCTCATGTTATGTTACCAAAAGAGGACCTAAATTTTGGGATTAAATCCCACAAAAATTCATAAAATAAAACCTAAGTTTCAATAATTTGATATGAAGGTGGCTCTGATGCCGCTTGATAGACTTTATTAGATTTCATATCAAATCATCGAGTAAATTAAACTAGATAAATGAAATAGCGGAAGCGTACCTGAAGCCATAAAGAAACTAAAGTCTGAATCCAGGAAGAGTTTTCAAAACCTGAATTCTCAGTTATGGATCTTCCAAATCCAAGACTAGTTTTCTAAACCAAAGTTCTGGACAATGGGATACCAGAACGAAAACCAGATATGAATTCAGGGACCATAACCTCCTTATTTATAGCCTTGAGTTCCATAAATTCAATTCCACCCATTACGAAAGAGAATTTATGAAAAGGTATCTACACATTGAATTCCACACTTTTCTCATTAAATTTCACACTTTAATTTATGGCTCATAACCCTTAACTTTAGTAGATCAATTTAATTTAGCCAACCTTATATAATAACATATGATACAATTCCTGATTCATGTATATATTTATGTCCAATTTCTAACAACAACAACTCCATTGTCACACCTTGAAGGCTAGCAATATCGGCAACTCTCTTTCAACACTTCTTCTAACACCTTGAAAGATTACAACTAAGCTGAGCTAAAACTCACAAAATCAAAGGCTTAATTGCCAAGGATCTTTTAGAAATTTCTGTGATATGGCAATGAAGGAAAAAGAAGTTTGCATGCCGCAGTTTGCAAGCCAATCTGATCACAACACACTTTCCAATGATTCCCAAGAGATGTTCCAAAAGCACTCCCCAAGGCCCTACTTATTACCTACATGCCTCAGCTGAGAATAAAAGTTGTTATGTCTTTCAACTTACCACTTCATCCTCTCAAACAACTAATTTTTGCAAAAGTTTCCATCGTTTGGCTGCCAATCGATCTGGTGATCACCGATCAACTGCTAATCAATCTACCAATTGCATTGCCGATTGCCTCGCGTAGACCTGAGCTCAACCACTGTCCTGGGATGGTCAACGATCAACTATCAATCGTCTGCCAAAGATTAGCAGATCTCCCTACTGAAGTCTTCTGAACAGTGAAACTACATGATCGGCTGCCGAACAATCTATCAATCACCGGCCGAACTCCAAGCTTGCACTTATCCTTATTTCTTTTACTTTGTATTGGTACAAGTGAGTTCTAAATCTTCTCGTAAAAAATTTATCGAGTTGAATCATCATGACCTTAGGTTCAGCATAGGTAGTGCTCCTCTTCACATCATGTCTTGAAAACTATGTATGTTGGGACGATGTTGGGCATGAATGATCTGTGAACATGGTTTTGGGAATAAAGATTCACCTCGTTGGTTATTGATAAAATTCTAAATTAGTTTTCTGCTAAAATTCAAATATATTGTTTTACCCATTTTTTCATTTGGGTTATTGGTTGGTATTCTTTTAGTTGTATGTCAGTAGTTAATTTTTTTCCTTGTTTGTTCTGAATTAGCTAAGACCACTATCTTATGCTATTAATCATATATTTTGTAATTAGAATACATATTTAGTGGGACAATCTTGCTCTAGTACATTAATATGTATTTGTTTTTTGCTGCTTAAACAATTGATCGAATTTTGATTCCAATTGATTATGGTTGGTGTAAGTTCCTTATAAATTAATGCTTTTTGTGAAATTTCGTGGCATAAATTAATATGATTTGACCGTAGTTGTTATAATCCATGGAATACGTAACTTAATTAGGATCCAAATTGTATGTTGTGTCACTCTATCTAAATCGAGATGGATCATGATTCATTACTTGTTGCATTTAAATTGTAGAATGATCCATTTTGTAGTGTTTTCAAAAATTCAAAGGCTATTATTTATGAGAACTAGAAGGCCATCTTGTCAGTGCAATTGAAGTTTTCCAATTACTATGTTGTTTTAGTTGCAGCTCAATTTGTAAATCAAAAAGTAATCTGGAACTTGAGCTTGAGCCTATGGTTGAGTTGAAGAATCTTAGCATGGACCTCCAAATAGCCTTAGTTCTCTGCTAGTTCTTCACTAATAAAAATATGTTAGACAAATTAAGCTACTTGTTTACACCAATAGCAAGTTGAAATGTTATACAAAACCCGGTTTTCTTTGCAGAGGTGAATCATTGTGATATTAAATAGTCAGGAGAACTAAGTCCACATCCACTCCCTACTAGAGTAAGGTTCACTGTAGCAACAGCGGGTATGGTTTGTTGATCTACTATTTTAAACGAAGGACGTGATTTAGGCTCGTCAATTTATATTTGGGTGGGGTCATTACATATAGTAGTTGTTATTAAATGACGAGTTGAAATAGTGGACTAGGTTACTAGGCCCACAAACTAATAAATATAAAATTTCTAAGGACAGAATTTCTTAGTAAATTGTGACAACTCAAACTTAATTTTCTATCAAATACTTATTAAGATAAGACTTAATATATTAGTGGGGATGGTTTACAAATCTTCAACATTGATTGGTCATTTAGGAAGGGCTAACTAAAGTCTATTAGTTTAAACTTAGGCTGGGTCATTACAATACAAATGTGAAAATATACATATTAATTGTGTCACCCAAGTTGCAAAATCATGTGTTTGTTTCAATGCAGGTTTAACATCATGCAACTACTTTTAAGCCTTTGTTTCTTCAACATTGGCCATTGCTTTTGTGTTTGATCCAACGTTTAAAAATGAGGTCACATGAAATTTTAGAGGGATAAAATAGACACTTAATCTAAGGCCTGGATAAACTTTTATGGAATTTTACGACCACTTGACTAGGTTTCAACATTTTATAAATGAGCACAGTATTTAAGATCATGTGCTTTAGTCATATCCATACAACGTAAACCTAAGTGATTTTTAAGCTAGGTAAAATATTTGAGCTGCTAGTAGAAATTTTGTAGAAAAACGCATGATTTTATTAGAATTTTTTTGAGCATTTTAACCTATCCAACTAATGACCTAAAATTGGACTCCGTCACAATGACAACACTGAGGTGTAAATCACAGAAAACATAATCTAAAATTAAAAATGATGTTCATGCCTTTAGAGATGTCTCATTTAGGCTGAAATTCTAGGGAGAGTTAGCTAGAATCCAGCCCTAAACACGTGAAAAATATGAAATCAAGATCCAAACCTAAAGATGGTGGGAAAAATTGGCAAAGAAGGCGGCTATGTCACCCGAACTAATAAAGCTACCACCTTTAGTCAAGATTTGCCCTCAAATAACTAAACCATGCAAAAATCTAAACACAACTTGTACATCAATTTGTCAATGGACAAATGCCGCTCGAATCATACAAAATCATGATACACAACAAGAGATATTCAAGAAACATTAAAGATGTGCATGGATCTAAAACCCAAGAGTAAAAATGGTATATCTAACACAATACACAACCAATTCAGTTCAAACAAAAGCCAAAATGCTTTACGAACACTGATCTACACCTATACTAGCAGATCACACAACATCACAACAAGATCATAAGCAAACAGACCCAAAAAATAGAGAAAGAAGAGGAAATGAAGGAGGATTTACCTCAACGAGCTAGGAGGAGGCATATAAATCTCCAGAAGATAATGAAAGATGGGTTACTCACAATCGGACAACAAAAATAATAAAGCTATGAATTTCCCATTTTTTAAGTTAAGGTAGAGACCCTAAAAACAAGCAATTGTTAATCAGAAAGGGCTTAACCAAAGTGAGAAATATAAAAGCAACCAACCAGGATTGTGGTAGTTATCATAACAAAGAGGTAATTGATAAGGTATTCCAAATATGGATTGAAAAGTTGAACAAGGCAGGAAGTAAACAAGAAAAAACAATTCATAGGCACAAGAACAGACACAACACCTGCCAAAAAAAGCAACAGAAACTAACAATTAATATGTTGCTTCGGGATAAAAATAAGATGAGTTTTCTTTTCTATAAAAAAAAATAGAGCCAAAGCCTTTATGGACACACACGTAGCCTGAAGATTCTTCAAGGAATTGATGTTAGAAAAAAACTCTATTTTATTTCATCATACAAATCAAAGGACAAAACACCTTACAAGAAACAACTATTATGCATTCGGTCGCGACACTTAAAATAGTCGGTGATTATTACTAAGTTTGTGTAACTAAACCCGAAATGACGGACCCTCCCTAACTGGTCGCAGTTTACCTTTCTGAACCACCAAAGATAATAATCATGCTAACTTCTAACCAACAAGAACTAAGATATTGCACCCAAAAATTAAAAACAAAAGCTGCAGAAAAACAGCATAGTACCATATAGTTGAGGCGTAAATAACAAGAAGAGTAAGCAAACTACCCCATCACTACCTCATCTCGGACAAACAGCCATAAAATTACTAAGACATATATACATAAAATTAAATATAAAATCCTATTCTCCTTATTCCTACTAATTACTATCAAGGTCCACCTTATATTGTACACAATCCTACCAAATTTTGTATACTACATAAAAAAGATGCAAATATGATACGCCAGCTCTCATATTCCTAATATTAACCAGATGAAAAATATGATAGTTCTACACTTAAAGCCACTTTCATTCGGACAAAGAAATCATGAACTAATCATCCCACGTTGCAAATCTTCGCAGCTGCTGTCTCACACCAGACAGTCCGACAAAGTCATACAATACGGAGAAGAAAACAATTTACACCTCAAACCACAAAGAGAAAAATCATCAAAACCCAGTCAACTTACCGTCTTTGAATCAAACAAAATCCCAACACCCATGCAACAAATCGATATAAAGCAAACACATTTCCCTCATTATCCCATTCTCAACATCAACATCACGATGACCGTTAATATTTTTTCAAAAAAACCATCAAAACTCCCAAAACGATATGCCATTGCAAACTTATATCATAAATTTTCCCAAGAAAATATAAAAAATAATAATAAAAGCCTGACAGACAACCCCCAACAAAACCACAGTGATAATATAACATTACCGAGGTCAACTTCGCACGACATATTTAAAAATATAAAAAAATCCATCAAAACCTTGACACACACATTTATATCTTACATTTCCACCAAAACCCATGATATTGAATAGAACAAAACCTCAGCATCCATACACCTTGATACAAAAGCAAATACATGTCCTCGGCATCAACACATTAGATCCCCAACATCACAAAACCCCATCAACACGAACCAATCCATCAAATAAGAAGAATAAATGAATGATGATAGATGGTGTAGCAGGAAGAGAAATGATGTCGTCGCCGACATCAGAGGGTAGCAGCGTCTTCCCTGTTTGGGGCGCTGGAGTAGATGATGCCAACGCCATGGTCATTTTTTGACACCAATGTCGTCGCTAATGAGGATGGGAGCCGAAGAGGGTTTTAGGAAATTTTAAGGCCGTCACGGTTTTGATGGTAGAAAAATAATGGTTACAGTTACTTAGTTTTTGTTAATCATTTTATCTATCATCGAAAATTTTTAAGGTTAGTGATAAATTGACCTTCCTTCAAATTTATTTTGATGGTAGTAATGTTTTTACTTGTACAAGTTCAATTGGTACAGTGAAGATAGGAACTCATATCTATCCAAAGGACTTGGTAGGCTACAAGATAGGAGCGCTAATTGAGAACCTCTTTAAAATTTATTTGTATTTTCTATCTTCTTCTCTCTTTTATGTACTTATTCCCATTTAAATTCACTCGATTTAATATACTTCACTTGACTACTTTGAGTTTGACTTATTTGTGATAGGAAGTTAAGGGTATCAAGTTCAAAGCTACTTTGTAACTTGTATAGTTTAACAAGTTCATCAACGCAAATAGCTTAGTAGAATTGACCTTATTTTGCCTCACACACCACTTATCTACTTGTGCTCATCATGTTACTAATTGTTTTGCTCATTCACTAGTGTGTTTTTTGATTAAATATTTATGAATATCTTTTCATTATGCTTAAATTATTTTCATTATCCTTTGTTCACTTGCGATTTCTATAAGGGACTATATGTCTGTAGGGATCTAACTCTTTTAATAAGTGTTTAATTAGTTCATTCCCACATAGATACATTTAAGTGGTATTTAAACCTTGGTTAAAATAAGATAGACAACTCGGCTTCAAGCTACTCAAGGGAAGAATTTGAAGAACTCAAAGAGGCCTTTGATGCTCCATATAAAGAATTAATCAAGATAGTCAAAGGAAACACGGAGCTCAAGAGTTCAATTAAGAAGGTGACTTGGAGAAGAATGCATTAGAAAAAACAGTGACATATGTGGAAAATGAAGTTGCCTCACTCTAAGATGAAAGGGAAAATCAACTCAAGTTTGAAGGATGAACTTGGAAAGCGAAAGGAAAAGAACACTAAGCTTCTCAAGGAAAAGAAGGGCTTACTCATAAGTGTGGACCAATCCCTCAAAGCTCCTCATTTGGATAGATCAACAAAGAGGGATTCCTTACTCAAGAGAAGGCCTTGTGTTCAACCATCTACCTCTAAATCTTTATCTTGTTATTCTTGTGGGAAAATATGATATATCTCTATAATGTGTAAGATAAAAGAAGTCATTGCTGATAGAATATGTAAATGGGTGCCTAAGGAGAAGAAAAACAAAGCTAAAGTGGAGAAGCTAGCGTGACCAAGATAATGTTTTCGAGAGGCTAAAGGGAAGGATCATTACCAAAGAACAAGACAAAGGTTTGAAGATTTCACATGCTACTAGGATAAAAAAGGAAGGAATAAAGGGGATCAACAAGCGTGAGAGAAATTCAAACAAGATTAGACATCATCCCTCAACACTACAAGCAACTACCAATACAAGGATATGGTGAAAAGTTACAATGTGACAAAGGTAAACAAGATAAAAAACAATAAGGGAGAACTATCAATGGCCTCATGCTTCTTGTTTATAGGTAAAAAAATCTCACAAACGTTTGATATTTATCATAAACAATATGGTTATGATCTTTTCACCCTTAGTGTTGATAGTGTTATTTCAAAAATGATTTTAAAAAGTTTTTCAAAAAGGGAGATTAAAGGTAAAATCAATGATCAAGTTTTATAAATGGTTTACCAAGCCACTTGCTTGAGCTTGTTCCTTTTAAAACTCAACCAAATGTGTGTCTTTACTTGTTAGCATATATGTAAATGGAGGGAAGATGCTTTCAAAAGAGATATTTCAAAATTGAGAATAGTTATCTCAACCACTCTAAATATCTACAAAATAAATTTAGGTTTATAAAAACTAAAATTTGAGCTTATACTTCAGTTTGCTCGATCAGTTGGTGCTTGGCTAGATATTTGGTTAGCCGAAGATTAGTCGAATCTTCGAACATAACCTTCCTTGTGGAGGACTGCATTCGGTTGAGGATTGGTTAGTAATTCAGTAAAAAAATAATTTGGGAAATTTGAAATGGTTAAATCCCTGATCCTAACTGAACAAAGCCCTGCTGACGAGTTTCCACCACATACTTTGTCATTGCCACCACCGAGCCTTTCCTCCAACAAACCGAAGCCCTCCCACCAACTATTTGATTGCGCTTGATTCATTTTAGATCGCACCTTCACCATCGCTACTACCACTCAAGTCACCATTGCCAAAGCTCCCAAACCTTCCTCGACCATCACTGACCACTGGTAAGTTTTCATTGATCCATTTACGGTCACCATTCCTATTTCGATCACCAACCTTGTTCGATTGATGTTCAGTTGACGATCGATAACCGAGCCTTTCCTATGAGCTATTTTGTACTGAATTCTAAATGGCTTTCTTGTGGATAATTGTGCCACTTCTAGTCCTCATGGCTGGTAGTTTTGGAGGGGCCTTCCACAAGGTCCAAGAGGCATGTGGTCACTCCTAGAGAACCAAGTGTAACACCCCAAATCCGGTCCACGCTCGTGAACCGAACCGGCATGTTACAGGCCCCGGTTAGGTCGGCTAACCTGAACCTAACTCATGCGGATCCAATCTCGGCGTCTTAAGATGAAGATACGACTCGCAATGCATTGATGAATATACAACCCTAACATATTACTATATGAATGACATGCAATTCAAGCACACACCAATACCATTACGATCAAACTCAATAAATATTCTAAAATAAAACGGACAAAATTTCCCCTAAAAGTGCAATTAGGGTCCACCCTGTCAAAACAATACATACCAATATATATGCATATATCAATAATTTTAATCACACATAATCTAATATACTGTATGTTCATTATAGAACTTGGTCAACACTTCTGCTGTGCACTCTGATCACATCACACCTCTTGTTATCGTGTCTTAGCTTTTCATTCACATCATATCATGCTCAATCATTTAATCATAGCATCTGTATAAAATAACATCATAACAAAATATTAAACATTCAATCACCCAATGTGTGTGTGCAGAAGACCTTATTGCCCCTCCGTCCTGGCCGGCTCATCCATCTCGTGCTTATCACCTACATATATATAAGAAAAACGTCAGTAACAAGCGTTACTGGTCCGGAAAATAAAATAACTATAACAAACTGACTATGAGAGCAAACTCTCATCTGAAAGAAATCATCATACTCCACGTGAACACTCTGAAGGGCACTACTGAGGAGCCACTGGGCTGCAGACCCGGTAGCATCCCGAACTTACTGCTGCTGGTACTGTGCTACTCTCAGCACTTCTTTTTCAGTACTTCTCGTGAAACTTTATCCTAAGCCCTCTCCTTACCTCCATATTTCTCCTGGCCTTGAGCACGAAGGCCGAGTACTCTCAGGCAGTCGCCTTTAGTACCCTTTGAACCACAAGTCCGGACATGCGCTGTACTAAACAGTACCCGTAAACCTCCACGTTCTCCGGGTGTGAGGAACTCAAACGCGGAGTTGTCAGGATCCCTCGGGAATGGAACAGTCCGCTGGCACTAATCCAGAGCCCGCTTTGACTGTCACGGCATCCTCTGCATGGTACGTGCAGTCGGTTTCTCCATCTCTCGTCTCACTGAAAACTCGATAAAACTATATATATAGGCCTGGGAAGGGATTCATATAATAGGCCCGAAGGCAACTTGTGGTAGATCTTGTTTTCGAAATCATCCTCGAGGGATCTCATCCTCGAGGGGTTATTAATCCGGAAAATATTCGGTTAAATGACCCGAGTTAAGTGGGATCCAATAAAACACCACTTAACTCGTCCTGCAAATAATAACACAAACATACAATAGAAAAGCGTAAAACAAGACGAGTCCTAAACGGACCTGGTGGAAGCTCCAAGCGTGTCATCGCGCCTAGGCGGCGAGCTCCTACTTCGTACCTACACATCAAAACTAGATACTAACGCCCGCTAACTAAATGATGCATCAAACTCAACAAACATCACCCAATACGAATAACATCCATCAACAATCAAGTAATCATAATGTAAAAATAATTCTACGTCATCCTATTCATACCAATTTTATACTGTTTTTCTAAGTTACGTCATACTCGATTAACATGCTCATATTTACTTATCTCACTAGACTACTTATCCTCCATTCACTATCAATCACATCATGTAACTTCATTCATACTCTGACATTCATCATGATAATTAATCAACCCTAGCATGCTATGCTAACAATTATCATCAATTTTAAATAAATCAATCGGAGGTAATTATACCTCACGTCGTCGGCAATCGGCGACGGCTAGGGTTCCGTCGCGCGTCTCGGAGCTCAAATTTGGCGCTCATCGGCGTCCGAAGCTCGATCGGGCTCCACTGGGTGAGCCCCGCGGAAGATCCGGTGAATTCCGGCGAATTCCAGAAATTCCGATTTTTCGGCGGTTTTCCGGCAGCTACTGGCGGTTTTCCGGCGACTTCCGGTGGTTTTCCGACAACCATCGCCTACGGCGCCTACTAGTCGGAAAGGGGTCGTGTTGGGTACCCTCGGAACCGGCTCGGCGAGCCCGACTCATCTATGGCCTCAACATGGTCGACGGAGTTGGCGGCTCGCCGGAAAATGGTCAAAACAGTGGTGGCGGCGGTGGGTGACTCGATCCGGCCGGGATGGGCGGCGCTGGCCTCCGTTCCGGTCGGGGACGGTCGTGGGTTGGTCGAAGACGTCGAGGTGACCACTCGATCACGGCGGCGACGGTCGCCGGCGGCGAAATCGGCAACGCGAAGCACAACGCGGGCGCGGCGATTGGCGAGGCGTTCCGGCGTCGCGGCGGCCACATGGTGGCCGGACCTGGTCGGGGCGGCAGGCCGACGTTGTCGCCGAGCTGGGCGGCGTCGGTCGACGGCCGGGCGGCGCCGACAGCGGCGGCGGTGGCGCGCGAACAGGGGCGGCGCGGGCGAGGGTTTGGGCGCGGGGAAGAAAAAGTCGGGGTGAAAATGGGTGGCAAACTCGTAAATAATACTTGACTCGTCTCCGGCTCGAGTCAAGTATCATAACTAACTCGTATTAAATCCTAAAAAAATTCATAAAAATCGGGAAAAATCCCGTAAAATCAAACAACACCAAAAAAATTATAATGATATGCTCTAGAACTATCAACCCACCCAAAATGCCCGCGACGCGTCCTAACGCGGTAAACGGCCTAAAACTAATTCTACGATCCACTATATATAAAATAAAAAAATCACTGGCATACTCTCATATATTCTGATAACTCATTCTGTTCTGCTGTATTCATGACGTTATCATCATATACTTGGGTACGCATGACCCTCATAGCTCATACACGCGACTGACATCGGCTCAGTACACGTGTCCTGAAACTGACTCAACTCGAAAAATAACGGTCGACCCGACCGGTTCTGAATATAAAACCCTGACTCGAATCGTGGGTTTTACACCAAGTGTCCAGCACTCTTTTGACCGGAAAGGCTTGAAGAAGGAAGATTTTGAGAAGAGAGAGGAAGTATATGAGAACCTCATTAATGTGAAGGACTTCAACAACCACATTGATGGCTTTCTTAGGCTTGTATGAGGTCAGCCATCGGAGATTGCACTCATGTCCACCTCGGAGACAAAGGTTTCCCTTCCACAAATTTTAGAGTTCTACAACACCTTGATGAAGGTAAATTAATGGTACTATAAGGCCAATGTGGATAGGCAAGAATTCCACCTTAGTTCAAAGCACATTGCATAACTCTTGGGAGTGCCGGATGATGGTGACAACACCTACTTCGATAACATGCAATTGAGGAATCTCGTGACCGAGTTTGTGAGTCGGGAAGAAGTAAATCGCATTGTGTTCACCGCAAGAAATACTCTCACAAACCCCATGAAAGTTCGAGACCTCATAAAAATAATTGTACTCTTTCAAGTACTGGCAACAAACATTCTATCACAACTTGGCCATTATAGTATGCTCTCCTCCTATACCCTTTACACAATTTAGAGTATCCTATCTAGAAAAAGGATAAAATTGTCATCTCTCATCTTCAACATGTGGAGGTGTAGGAACCAAAGGATGGCATGCCAACTTTATGGGAGACTCCTCATAGCTCTGTTCTTCCTAGCTAGACCAAATTTGGAGCAATTGACCACCTCCATCCTTTCTTTCAAGACCATGAATTATAATATCATTTACAAGAAGTTGAACTTGAGGGGAACCAAGAAGAGGAAGGCCAGTGGTGCATCCATTTCGAGGAGGAGCCTCCTCAAGTTGAAGATGATTTTGATTGGCTTGAGAGCTTGGAGGACGAGGAAAAGACACTGGCACCACTATAGCAGGAGACTAAACCCCCACCGCCACCATCGTTAAGGAACATTTGGACTACCTTGGACTCTCTCATGACGCAAGTGGATCACAAGGCACTTGGGATAGAGGGCATGAGGAGAGACCAAGAGGCAATGAGGAACAACTACGAAGCCCTTATCCAAGACATGGGAGCTCACTTTAGGTTTCCCCTTGATAATTATATCTTCCACTACCCACCACCATCCTGCTTGACCCCACATGACCCCTCCGAGGGAAATGATGGTGAGACCTAAACTACTCTTATATAATCTTTTATTTTTATATTTATTTTGTCTTTTTGAGATCACAAAGGGGGAGAGTGATGTGTTGTATGGGTTATGTCTAGGGTGTATAAACATCTATGCAGGGGGAGTGAGCATCTATATGGGGGAGCTTATGCGAGTTGTCATCTCTTGAGCTTAATATAGTTTTTGACTAACTCATTTAGATTCTCAATCTCTTATTTGTCATAAGTTGCATGGATTGAGCATTATAAGTATAGCATTCCAATATCGCATTGTGCATTATTTTTAGACAAACCTCTTAT
The DNA here is from genome assembly GCA_033002965.1 of Piper betle. Taxonomy (NCBI): domain Eukaryota; kingdom Viridiplantae; phylum Streptophyta; class Magnoliopsida; order Piperales; family Piperaceae; genus Piper; species Piper betle. The sequence continues at coordinate 125,366 of JAURVB010006418.1, read as the reverse complement.
AGGAACATGAAGATACATGGACACCGGGGGTAAACTTGAAGATCTAAAGAATGGAGATCATCAAGGCAAACTCAAAGGAATGCGTCATAAGGATTGACACCACTAACTTAGAGAGTTCACAACAAATGGAAGTTGTCATCATCAAAAAGTGGGAGAATACTTAACCTTTTTTATGGTCCTCTAGACTCTCTTGGATCAACTTAGGAAGCTCAAGCTTGTGTTAAGATTAGCTTTACCTATTAGTTAGTATTTCAAGGTGTAAATTTGGTATCCAATGAGAAGTCAGTGTATGTGAGGCTTGCTCAAAGGTGCTTGAGTTGTTTGTAAACTCCTTAGGTTTGGGGAGTGTGTTCAAGCATCTTGCCTAGAGGAAGAGGGTGGTTGGAGAGGAGACTCCCTTAGCTCAAAGTGTGAGCTTGTAAAGGGAGGTATAGCTTCAAGTGATGGTTGCTCTAAGGGTGTTTTGAGCTAATTGCAAAACTTCTTGGCACTTAAGAGATGCTTTAAAAGAAGGCTTGTAGCTTGTTAAGTTCCTTGGTATTCGACATTGGAAAAAGATGGTTTGTTGCATGCTCCTAAGGGGTTAGGAGTGTAAGCTTCTTTAGCACTTGAGGAGTGTTTGATAAGAAGGGTTTATAAATACAAGGAATGGAAGCATTGGAAAACTTCTTAAAGACTAGATATTCAAGTAGAGACTAAAGCTTTGAATATATTAAAATTGTTTGAATTTGGATTCAAACTTAAGAGGAAAATTAGTGTTAGAATTTAGAATAGCTCATTCCACATTCATACTCAAGTGGTTGGATGGTGCACAAAGCTATGGTCTTGTGTGGCTATATCAGGAGCTTTGTACAACATAGAAGAGTTGCCCCATATCCGAATATGTAAAGCATTTAAAGTGTTCTAAAGTAGGAGGATAGTTTGGAGTAAGGGTGAAGTCCTACATTTAGGCATAAGTTTTGAATAAACTTCATTGTGTCAACCTTAGGACTTTCTCAAGAGTTCGGACAATATTTTGTATTTTGTATATATCTTGTGTTGTAAAGATCTTGTTGACCTTGTATGATTTGGTTGTAAACAAGATTAGGCATGATCTTGTAGTGAAAGCTTGCACTAGGAGTTGTTATACATTTTGGGTGTGAAGTGGGGTTGAGTGGTATTGTAATTGTAAGTATCAAGTTTCAACTTGTGAAGTCGAGCTAAAGGTCAAGGAGTGAAGGATAAATGTTCTTCATGACTCCAGTTTGGGGGTTGAGTGCAGTGAAGGATAAGTAGATTGTGAAACACTTGGGTCTTGCTTTGTGATGGGCAAGTGGTTGTACACTTAGACTGTAACATTCATTACTATATTTAGGTATGGCTAGATGTCGTTTCACTGTGAGCATGACTAGGACTTGCATGCTTGGGTGGTGAAGGTGATGGTGCTCTACTCTGAGTCCTACGGGTCAGTATTGCCATGGCTGTCAACTTTTATTGATCAAATCCTATATACATTGTCATGTAACTACTAGTGAAAAATTTGTAATATAACACAATAAAAGAGAAATATACTTGTTGGCTTGACTTTGAGCATTTTTTACACACACATACTCTGTATTGGCATCTTCCATCTTAATAAACTAAAAGTCAGGTTTGATACCAAGCTTGTAACACCTCAAATCCAGTTTACTATTAACTGAACTAGAAATGTTATGGGGGACCAAACTGATTCTCAATTCGATTAATTTGTTTAACTTGAAGTTAAATGGAAATCAATATAAATATTATAAAAATCCTGTAAATAGAGGAATAGAGTTTCCTCTTAAGTGCAATAAGGACACCTCAAGTTCATCATTATATCACAACATATATATTATATATATATATATATATAACATATCACAACATCACATTCTGTCATTATCATAGTTCTAGCTTGGGTCTTGACCCACCACCCATTCACATTCTTAATAAGTTAGAAGTTTGCTAACTTCAAGATTTCCAACTTCATTTACAAAATAAGTCAACCATGCACTAAACATTATCAAAATATTTATCAAAAAGTCTACATATTCACCAACATCACAAATAAGCATCCTATTGCCAGGCAAGTGTGTGTACAAGCATGCCACTGCTCATTCGTCAGGTTTGGTATATCCTGATGTATCTGATGCTCATCTACATATATAATAAAAAACCGTCAACAACAATTGTCACTGGAAAACTGTCTATGAGAGCTAACTCTCATGAAAAGCAAAACATGCATATACTCCAACAGAACTCTCATAAGGATAACTACTGAGGAGCCATCGAGTTATAGTCTGGATGGCATTCTGAATTGACTGGTCTGATGCCTCTCTTGGCATTTTCTCATTTTCTTTTGGTCCCTCGGGACTACCAGTATATCCTAAACCCTCTCTGATCCTCCATATTTCTCCTGGCCTCAAACACGAAGGTCGAGTGTAAAACCCATTACTCAAGTTAGGGTTTTATATTCAGAACCGATCGGTTTGCATGTTATTTTTAGTTGAGTCATTTTCAGAACACACGTACTGAACCAAGGTCGGTTGTGTGTTATGAGCCATGAGGGTCATGTGTACCCAAGTATATAATGATAACGTCATTTATATAGTAGAAAAGAATGAGTCATCAAAATATATGAGAGTATGCCAGTTTATTTTTATTTTTATATATAATGGATCGTAGAATTAGTTTTAAGTCATTTAATGCATTAGGACACGTTATAGGGTAGTTTAGGTGGGTTAATAGTTATAGAGCATGTCATTGTAATGTTGTGGCATGTATTATATTTTATGGGATTTTCCCTATTTTTTTGGATTTATTACGAGTTAGTTATTATTAACCAGAGTCAAGTTTTATTTATGATATTACCACCCACCATTACCCGATCCTTTTCTTCTCCCACAAACCCTAATCGCCACCATGCCACTCCCTCTGCTTTGCCGCTGCCGCCACCACCGATGTTGCCCCTCAGCTGTTCAATGCCGCCAAGCCTCGCCGCACCGTCGTCATGTTGCCCTGAGTGCCCTTGGCCGTCACCCGATCTTCTACAACACAAGGGAGCCACGTCCTAGCGCCGCACTCCCGTCACCAATTCTGCTGCCAGTGACAACCACTGTCCACATTCAGTTGCCACCTCGATGTTGCTGACCCTCCCACGAACTTCCCCGACTAGAGCAAACCCATCACTGCCCATGCCGGCCAGATCTCATCACCCACCACTAACCGCCCCTATTTTACCCTTTTTGGTGAGCTGCCACCTCTACCAACCGTGTCGATGTTGTAAACATGTCGGGCTTGCCGAGCCGATGCCAATGGTACCCCATACCACCGCTATCCTGCTAGTAGACACGTGCTAGTGATTGTCCCCGGAAAGCTTTTGGAAAACCACTGAAACCACCGGAAAATCGCTAGAACCCTATCGAAAAATTGGATTTTCTGGAATTCGCTCAATCTTCTACCAAACTCATCCAGTTGAACCAGATCAAACTTCAAATGTCATTGAGCACCGAATTCGAGCTTCGAGACACGCAACAAAACCTTAGTTGTCTCTGATTGCCGACAATGAGAGGTATAATTACCTCCTATTTAATTATTTAAAATTGATGATAATTAGCACAACATGCTAGGATTGATTAATTGTTATGATAAATGTCTAATTGTGAATGAAGTGATGATTTACATGATTTGATTAATAGTGAATGAATGTTAGTAATCTCATTAGGTAAATTAAATCTGAGCTTGCTAATTGACTGCAACATTACTTTTAAAAAAATATGATAAAATTGGTATGAATAGGATGAGTTAGAATTATTTTTACATTCATGATTGTTAATTGGTGATGGATGATGATTGTGTTGTGTGTGTGTTATATTCATATGAGTTTGATGCATCATTCATTTAGCGGGTGTTAGCTCTAAATTTGATATGTAAGTACGGAGCATGAGTTTATTGCCTAGGTGCAAGGACACACTTGGTGCTTCTACCAGGTCAATTTAGGACTCGTCTCTATTTTATGTTCTATTCTATTGTATGTTTGTTTTATTACTTGCAGGACGAGGTTAAGTGGCATTTTATTAGATCCCACTTAACTCTGGCCATTTAGCTGAATAGTTTTCTGGACCCGCGAGGATGATTTCGAAAACAAGATCCACCACAAGTTGCCTTCGAGCCTATTATATGAATCTCTTCCCATGCCTATATATATAATTTTGTCAAGTTTTCAAGGAGATGAGAGATGGTAAAACTGAATTGCACATACCATGAGCAGGTGCACGTAACAGTATTAGTGAGTGGGCTGTTCCAATCCTAAGGGATCTTGACAACTCTGCGTTTGAGTTCCTCACACCTGGAGAAGGTGGAAGTTTATGTGTACTGTTAAATACAACGCAAGTCCAGACTTGTAGTTCAAAGGGTACTAAAGGTGACTGCCTGAGAGTGCTCGGCCTTTGTGCTCAAGGCCAGGAGAATTATGAGGAAAGGAGAGGGCTTAAGATATACTTGTTGTCCTGATGGACCAGGAAAATGAAATGAGAAAATGCTGAGAGAAGCATCAGCAAAGAAGTCAACTCGGGATGCTACTGGGTCTGTAGCCTGGTGGCTCCTCAGTAGGTTCCCTTCAAAGAGTTCTGCAGAAGAATACGAATGTTTTTCTTCATATAAGAGTTAACTCTCATAGCCTGTTTGTTATAGTTATATTTTGGACTAGTAATACTCGTTACTGACGTATTTTTATAATATATGAGTATTTTTATAATATATGTAGGTGATGAGCATGAGCTGGATGTGCCAGCCTGAACAAAGGAGCATTGATGTCTCTTGCACACACATGTTAGATGATAGAATGTTTAATATTTTGTCTATGTTGTTATTATATTGAGAATGATGAGATGAAATACAAAACTTGATGATGTGATGTGAGATGTGAATAGAATGCACAGGTGGGTCGAGACCTAAGATTCATAGTGATTGATACAGTAAGTTAGAATTCTGTGTGAATAAAAATATTTGGTATATATGTATATATTTGCATATGTTGATTTGACAGGGTGGCCCCTAATTACACTTTTAGGGGAGATTCTGTCTGTCTTATTTTTTAAAAAATTTATTGATTTATTGTAATTATTGTTGGTGTGTAAATTAATTTGCATGTCATATATATAGTAGCATGTTAGGGTTCTATGCATTCATCCATACGTAGCGATTAGTATCTTCATCTTAAGACGCCGATAGTAAATCCACACGAGTTGGGTTTAGGTTAGCCGACCTAATCGGGACTAGTGACATGCTGGTTCAGTTCCTGAACATAAACCAGATTGGGGGTGTTACATTGAGTACTCTCAGACAATCGCCTTTCATACCCTTTGAACCACATACCCGGACGTGAGTTATATTAAACAGTACTCGTAAATCTCACGTTTCTTTGGGTGCCAGGAACTCAAAACACAGGCTATCAGGATCCCTAACGAATGGAATAGTCGTCTCACTAATCTAGAGCCCGCTGTGACTGGCACATGCACCCACTCATTGTACGTGCAAGTCGGTTTCACCATCTCTCCTCTCACTGGGAACTCAATAAAAATCTTATATATGCCTTGTAAGAGATTTAATACTTTAGGCCCGAAGGCAACTTACGATGGATCTTATTTTTTAAATTAGACTTGAGAGATCTCATCCTTGAGGGTTATTAATTCCGAAAACCAGTTCGCTAAAATGGCCCACGTTTAGTGGGGTCCGATAAATCACCACTTAATATGTCCTGTAACATATAATCCAAACAACAATAGAATAAATTGGAAATCAAGAGTATGAGTCCTAACGCGGTATTGCACCTATGCGGCGAGTTCCTACACCGAACCTACACAAATAGGACTAAATTCTAATGGTCATGTACTCCCATATGATGTATGAATGACATGATAGATAAATCAAACAACATTAGGGCAAGCATGCATATCCTAATCAATCTAACAAATCCTAACAATCATGTCATATAAATATATATTCCTAGGTGATCATGTCATCAACATCACAAAATTTTTAAAAAGTAATTTAAACATAGCAATTAACTACATAAAGATGATAATTTTTTATAATCTAGCTAATACTCAATTATAACAATTTAATCATTAGAACTAGATGTGTAAGTTCATAAGTCTAATTATCTAACCTTAATTAACAACAATATGGATATGCACGCATTTTTAATTAATTTATTAATTATTTTTCATAATTACGACAACTTAATTTCAAAACCCTAAAATTAGTACACAATCAAATCTATGAATATTACCAAAATGATGCACATGTTAATGATGGTCTGTCATATATAAAAATGAAATAAAAATTAAATCTTTATACCTAAGCTAGCGATTACACGATGATGGCGATGGGCACAGTTGCCTATGCTATAAGGAAGGAGACAGTGGTTGTGCTTGCCATCCCAAGGGCAACACTGAGAAGGGAAGGGTAGCTCGACGTGGTCGAAGCACCACTGGCTGCCGCCACCTATGGGCTGTGACCAGCTAAGGTGAGGGCAGCCAAGCTATGGGGTCAGCTAGGGAGTGGGGAGAAAGGCTAGGGATGGTTGAGATCGGCTAAGGGGGTGGACGGTGTGGTCGGAGGCGGTGTACGATTGGCCAACGACGGCGGTAGTCGCCAGCGAACATGCATGCAAGTGGCAGCCCTATTTTTAGCATGGGTTGCCGTGCATCTTGTCACATAGACCAGGGAGGCTCGCCGGAGGTCGTTGTCTGCGTTGATGGTTGGCGGTGACACATGTAGGTGGCATTGGGTGACTATAAGTGGAAAACAGAGAGAAAAGGAGGAAGAGAAGGAAGGAAGAAGGGGCGGAGGTGAGGCGAAGTCAATGGTGAGGGGGTTGCCAGGGTGGTGGTGGTCGGAGGCGGCGAGGGTGGTTGCCGGTGGATCAAGGGAAGGGAAAAGAAAACAGGTCGGGCGGCTTGGAGGAGGAACCGGTGAAGTAGAAGGGATGGTCGAGGGCGGTTTGTAAATAAAATTTGACTCCCGACACAAGTCAATAATAATACTTAACTTCAAAAAATATATATAATAAATATGATAAAATTCTATAAATTAAAGTATGCTCAAATAAATAAATAACATGTTCTAAACTAGGGGTGTGAATAAGCCAAGCTTGCTTGCAAGCTTTTTGCGTTCGGCTCAGCTCATACTCGTTAATTTTGTGCTCGAAAAAATACTTGGCTCAAAATGAATAAGCTCATTGAATAACAAACAAAGCTTGAGTTAATGAGTGTTTGGCTCGGCTTGGCTTGAAACTCGAGCTCGATATGTTCAAACTCGAAAAAATATTTGGCTTGACTCAGCTCGTAAATACTATTGAAGTCACATTGAACTTATATAGTATTGAAAAGAAAATTTTGATCCTACATAAGTCGAGTACGAACCAAACACAAATATTTGTTTGGCTCGAGCTCAGCTCAAAAATATTGCAAGCCAAATACGAGCCAAACCCAAACACCATAAATTTTGAGCAAGCTCGGTTTGGCTCATTTACATCAAAGCTTGGCTCGTTTACATCAAAGCTCGACTCGGCTGTTTTACATCAAGTCAAATTCAAATGCATCCTTACTCGGCTCGGCTCATTTACACCCCATTCTAAACCTACCGACCCACCCAAAATCCTATCTAACGTATCCTAATAGTCTAATGCATGAAATAAAAAGATAAAAAATTTGCCTAATTCTAATTTTAACGGTCTAATGTATGAAATATTAAAAAATCTAGCGCATTTTTATATATTTTAATAATTTATTTTCCTATTATATTACTAATGTTATCATCATATATTTTAATATAATTTATTCTCATAACTCATAATACACGATTGACCTTAATTTGATGTCGATTCATAAATATAAAATTTTGACTCAAACAAAAAATTTTACGATAACGAATGATTTCCACCAAGGTGGGAGATTAAGTGGATATGCAGCTACATACGATAGAAGTAGGAGGAAGAAGAAGGCACATGAGTGCGGGGCCCACACTTGGGAAATCGGGAACCTTGGATGCCTAGACATTGGGCGACGTAGGTACAACCTGGATTCACGCTTATTTCACTTCACTTTGGGGCAAGAGCTTTTTTGTTGTTCTATAAAGATTACCTAATTTGCTACTACTCCGAGGCTAGGGAGGAGTGGTTTTTTAAAGATTCATTGGCGAGGGAGAAATATTTTTTTATCGGACGGTGAGAAATTACTCGTTGTTTCAGAGGTTACGAGAAAGAGATAAATTTTATATTTGTTTTTGATCTTTTTCATAGTTGAAATCTCTTCTCTCCGAATGTTGTGTGGTGTTTACCATCTACTGTATTTTTTAGTATACTTCTATTTTTATTATTTTTATCATTCTTTACTATTATTTTATTTATTTCTCTCAATTTCACCCCGCTGCGTCAATTGAGACTCTAATTGGTTACTATAAAATATATGAAAATAATATGAAAAATTTAAATTATCAACTTTATTAAAAAGATATATGTGTAACATATTTTAAGAAAAATTAGTACATGCTTATTGCATTTATATTGAAATTAATTGTTATTATCATTAAGTGAGACACCTGTATGCTTTCCTATACACAAAAAAATCTTCTTTTTTTATATCTTGAGATAAAAAATAAGGAGAAAATTAATTCCATATATAAGAGAACAAGGGTGATCTAATTAGAAGTAATTTTAATTATTTTCTTACTTAAATATAATTATTAATAATTTAGACATAAAATAATTTATTTAATATTATCTTATATATAAAATATAATAAATATAGCTAATATAAGTTGATTATTTTAAATTTTTTATATCATTTAAATTATTTTCATGCTAATTTCACGAACACTTACACAATACACCATATGTTTCACACCTCTTAATTTATTGTCTACCTAATTCGATATCTCTCTCCATGTGGACTATTTCTTGGGTAGGCACGAAGCTAGCAAGAACCGTCACTGAGTGTTTATTAGCCAAGTCTAGCAACAATCATTACTATCACATCAGCAATTAATTAAGCTAATATAAAAATATTCAGACCATAAATACTAATATTTTTTACCTATTGCTAATGTTGTCTAGTTCAACTCCCACCCAAGCCGACCACCGCCGTACCAATCGAAGCAGAGGAAAGCATGGCGCCGGCCGCTCGGCGGCGAGCAATGAGCAAGAGAAAGTCTTAGCCTTTAGAAAAATACGCTTGCATCCCCCATCTTTCTACAACTGTCTTGCTTCTCCAACCATAAGAAAGAAGACAATGGCGTATGGGACTAATTGGTGACATACGTGTTATAACTTGACTTGAAAAAATTTCATGCTTAGATTGGAATTGGGTTATGACTATTCTAATAGATTCTAAAGCATTTGAAGATTGACAGATGCTCAGATGTGACACAAAGGAATAAACAAAAAATACCAATATATTTATGTCGTTGCTCCCTAAGAAGATGGAAATGATTAGACTTTTCTAGTACCTTTTTGTAATGAACAACTGTTTGAGGCGACTGAGAAATCGACGTCGTTTGCTCGAAGGCAGGTGTTTAATTGGGTAGACCTTAGGGGGATAAATTTCTATGCAGTGGATGCTAGTAATAAAAAGCAATGTTTTAAATAATATCGCTCCGGTAAGAAATGATATTTAGTTTAAATAGGGCAGGATTTAATTGAATTTTAAAAAAATATAAAAAATAATAATTTATTAATTATGTTAATGCTTATGCACTGTTGCCGCATAAAAAAGGGCACCTGACAATAAAATAATTCTATCATTTATAATCATATAGATCTTAATTTAAGATTATGTTTCAAACTTTGCCCACTTTTAGTATTTAGTAGAAGATGAAAAAAATAAAATTACTTATTAAAAATTAAAAATATTATTTATAATTAATATTTGATTGATATAGGACGTTAAATTGTAGTGGATTCAAAAGAAATTCGGTTTTGTAATAATCTTAAATTATAAAATCGAAAACGAATTAAAATGACAAGAGAGCCCAAACCATAACGTGATATAGAAAATTATCGGCAATAAGAAAAGGAATGCGACCACTATGAATTGAAGTCAGCAAAATGTTTTAGAATGCAGAGTTGAGTGGTTGTGATGAGCAGAGGAGGAATCAAAGATGTGACATGCCAAAGGAATGACGTGCATTGGATGAAGCTTGGTTCTTTAGGAAAAGAAGAGTCAAGCTTGTTTGTTTAACGAGGGTTGCTAATGACGCAGACATGATGAGTTTAGTTGCTTGCTTTTTGTAAAAGGATCCGCACATCATGACGACGCCATTTTGCCTTATCAATTGCAGAAAGCTGGTTTCAACTTTACTAGTATGGTTTCAATGTGCAGGAGCAAGGCAGCACCGTTTCAAGTGGTGCAAAATGGTGTCATCGGTGAATATATAAATAGAAGGAAATGTTACTCTTAAATTTGCTGTTCTCACCTTTGTTCGGGAGGCTGTACTGCCGAGTCTCATCTCAACCTTGTCGTCTACATAGGATGATAGGCCCTCCAACAACAATGCCTCAAGACTTGAACAGGCAAGTTGCCTGTGGCCTCTGTTTTTATGTACAACAACACCACAGGGTTAAGATTTGGTTTAAAAACTTTTACCATAATTAAGTCCTTAATCAATTTTATAAAATTATACTATAATTGAATTTGTATTATTTTATTATAGGTTAACTAGTTAATATATTATTAAAATTTCACAGCTTTTTATATCATAAACTGAACAATATTCAGTTGGTTAACAATTATAATTATCTAAAATATTTTATTACTTACAAAATACAAAACATTCTAACCGTCCAAACAATAGTGATCTTGTATTATAAATCAGGAAATAAGTAAATTAAATATTTAAATTAAATAAATTCATCAAAGGTATATTTTGGCAATTAAAATTTTAAATATTAATATTAAGATAGAAACGAGTTTTATACTTATAAAATAACTAAGTACTATATGCAAAATCAGTAAATTGTTTATAACAAAACTTTATACCATAATTGTTTATATTTAAAACTGATTCAGTTAAATTAATCGAATTTTCTACCTTTTCTTTTACGGTGAATAAATTATTTGTCATCTATATTCTACTTAATTTAAAATAATTTATAAATTCATAAAGATGACCATTTATATCAGACCACCGAGAGCAGCCATCATTATTCATGTACCATGACCGACGGCCAAAATTTGTGGTACAGGTAAAGATTTTTAACCATGCACCTTCGACCTTGCACTGCCACGTTCGCCAATATTATAAATCATTGCCTAGACAAACTTCAATTACCCATTAATTTTTTTTTGACAAAGTACGATATTATCATTATTAATATTATTCTTTGTATATAATTTTTTGTTGGAGGTATATAATTCGCACAGGTAAACGTCTTCTCCAATGTACTATATGTCTGCTAAAGTAGTGGATTTTTAACTCTCTGCGTGTCAACAAAGCACGAGCCTGTAAGTCTACCCTAGCACAGAATATTTCCAACCCCATGTATATTCATGCAAAACATTCAACCTAATATAGAGAGGCTTGGCCTGATAATTATCAATCAATTATTTTTTTGAAGTTTGTCTTCCCATTTAATTAATCGTTAAGGAGGGATGCTCGTAGGCAATAGATTATGGCAAAGAATAAGTGTGGTCATGAGATCTACAGGCTAGATAAGAGGTAAGGGGTTCACTATTTAAGGGAAGTGATTGTGTAATTAGACCCGTATGTTATAAATGTGCTGGTGTTCGGATTAGGTAGGATCTAATTGTGAGAGATTACCTTAAGACAAAAACTAGAAAATCGGACCAAAATTAAAATTTGATTTAGTTCCAAACTTGTTCAATTTGGATATCCTTGTTCCAAAAAATATGTTGTTGCATAATTATCAAATTACTCTTGGGGACACAAAAAAACCAAAAATCAAAATTTATAAACAATACCCAAAATTAATGCATTATATTATTTGTTATCAGTTAATTACTTTAGTTTGTGATTTAATCAAAAATATTGAAGATGGTATTTATTTATAACAATTTTGGATACTAAAATATTTTGATTAGAATATGTAAAAAAATTATTTTTTAATTTTTTTAAAAAATTGGCTTGTTATAGACTTTATTTGATTTTGGTTTATTTGAAAATTTTGTAGACCCAATAACATTTGGATAGTTCTATTCAATTAGTTCTAAGGATGGGATCGGATGTTCGATTCCTTAATTTTGATTCCTATTCAATTCATCTATATCCGATATGAAACAACATCAAATCCGATTCTGGTTTAGACATCGTAAGGATTTAGAGTGATTCGATATGGTGGATACCATTTGTCCCTCATCTAAATAATTGATATTTTATAAAAATATATTTTAAAATATTTAAAATAACATTTTATGATTTTTTTCTCCATTTTTATACCAAAATTTCTATTCTTTATATTATTCTAGTCAAAAGGACTCTATTATATACCGGTTACGAGTTTGGCAAATATAGATAGGATATGGGTTTAATAAATAAAATAACTAAGTAGTATCTATTAAATAGGTAAATTGATTATAAAAAAACTTTATACCATGATTGTTTATTCAGTTAAATCAATCAAATTTTTTAACTTTTCTTTTACAGTGAATAAGTTGTTTGTCATTTATATTTTATTTTATTTGATATAATTAATAAATTTATAAATTAATAAATCAGATGACCATTTATAACACTAACTAGCGTGCACCCATCCTTATTCACTTAGCATAACCAACGACCAAAATTTGTGGTAAAGATTTTTAACCTTGCACCTTGGACCTTGCACTGCCAGGTTGATTGCCACTTTCACGAATATTATAATTCTGCCTATACAAGCATCAATTACCCATTAAAATAATTTTTTGTTTAAGCAGGTTATTATCATTATTAATATTATTCTTTGTATATAATTTTTTGTTGGAGGTATATCATTCACACAGCTAAACGTCTTCTCCAATGTACTATCTGTCTGCTAAAGTAGTGCATTTTAACTCTCTGCGCGTCAACGAAGCACGAGCCTGTAAGTCTACCCTAGCACAGAATATTTCCAACCCATGTATATTCATGCAAAACGTTCAACCTAAATATAGATAGGCTTGGCTTGATAATTATCAATCAATTTTTTTTAAAGTTTGTCTTAACATTTAATTAATCGTAAAAAAGAGATGGCTCGTAGGTTTTAGATTATGGCAAAGAATAAGAATGGTCAGAAGATCTAAAGGCTGTATAAGAGGAATTGATCGTTTAATTAGAACGGTGTGTTGTGAATTTGGGGTGTTTGCGATGCGTACAAGTGTAAGAGATTACCATAAAAAAAGTTAGAAAACTGGACCAAATTTACAATTTGATTTAGTTCCAAAATTGTTCAATTTGGATTTCCTTGTACCAAAAAATATGTTGTTGCATAATTGTCAAATTCTTTTTGGAATTTTAAAAAAACCAAAAATTAAAATTTATGAACAATACCTAAAATCAGTGCATTATGTTATTTATTATCAAGTTGTTTACTTTAATTTGTGATTTAATCTGAAATATTAAATATGATATTTATTTATAACAATGTTGGGTACTAAAATATTTTGATTAGAATGAGTCAAAATTTTATTTTGTAATAATTTTTTGTAAAAAATTGGCTCCTTAGAGACCTTATTGGATTTTGGTTTATCTGAAAATTTTGTAGATCGAATAACATTTGGATAGTTCTATTCCATTAGTTCTAAGGATGGGATTGGATGTTCGGTTCCTTAATTTTGATTCGCATTCAATTCATATATATCCGATATAATACAATTTCAAATCGGATTCCAGGTTAGACTTTTCAAATCTATAGTATATTTGAAAATATTTAGATTTGATATAGATTTAGAGTAATTTGATATGATGGATATGATTTGTCTCTCATCTAAATAGTTGATATTTTATAAAAATATTTTTAAGAATATTTAAAATAACATGTTATGATTATTTTTCTCCTTTTTTTATATCATTCTAGTCAACAGATACATATTAGTTAGAGTTTGGCAAATATAGATTTGATTTGTATATAATATAATAAATAAAATTGACATAATTTTAGGATTTTCATTGGATTTAAATTTAAAATTTTGGAATTGGATCGAATACAAATATGGCTAATATCCTATCCATATCTGATTCATACTCATCCCTAATCAATTCAAAAATTCAACCAGCCTGAATTCATCAGAACGGGTTTATTTGTATTTATCTTTTTTAAAAAAACGTCACTAACTCTTCTCATTTTGGGGGAGCATGAATACTTGGAAGATCTAGCCCCCCAGTCTACCATCGCTTAAGGCAACCAAAACTTGACCCTCTATGGGAACGAATGAATTGAAAATGAGGTGGTCGTAGGAATGTAAACAAGCCTAACCTACTCGCAAGTATTTTACGTTCATCTCAATTTGGCTTAAACTCGTGCTCGTTAATTTTGTGCTCGAAAAAATATTCGGCTTGAAATATATAGCTCGTTGAACAATGAACTAAGCTTGAGCTAAAGAGTATTCGGCTCGGCTTGACTCAAAACTCGAACTTGATGCGTTCAGACTTGAAAAAATATTTGGCTCGACTCGGTTTGTCAATACTATTGAGGTCATATTGAACTTATATAGTGTTGGAAAGAAAATTTTGATCCAATATAAGTTAAGCCCGAGCTAAGCACAAATATTCGCTTGGCTTAAAAACATAGCGAACCGAGCACGTGCCAAGCCGAAATATCATAAATTTTGGATGAGCTCGGCTCGTCCAATAATACATCAAAACTCGTTAAGCACTCAAACAAGTTCAAACATGCTTGCCAATACTCAGGTCGACTTCAAAAACATCCCTGCTAGGCTCGGCTTGGTTCGTTTACACCCCTAGGTGGTTGACACCGTTATCATCCACGTACTTGAAGGCGGGAAACAGTATTTACTCCCCAAATAAATTAATGAGGCCCCCCACCCATTAATTTTGTTGTTGGGCATGTCACTATCTGTGAAACGACCCGCCCGTTCCGAGCCATCAGTCAAGTGTTATTATATGAAACTAAGTGTTTCATAAATTAATTTTCTATTAATTTTTAAGATTTTTAAAATAAAACAATGACCTAAAATTTAATATAACAAATGTTCAGAATAATATAAGCCCCCATGAACTAAATCGAAATCTCACTATCATGCAAACAATCTAGAAGTATAATAATAAATAAGAAAATTCAAAAGTCAAATAACAGTCCTCCAGCTGTCCTGGCTCTACCCATCCTTCCATGGTCACACCTGTGGAGGCAATTCCGCGTTAGTGATAAATACACTAAGTCATATAATTACAAGAACAAGTTAATATATTTTACAACATCTGAATTTAAATATTTTAATGATTGTGAGCCTATGCCGAGCTCTTATTATGTTAGGAGGAAGGCCACCCATCCAGCTACAATCCCATGTGTGAGCACACGCTACATGGCCCATGACCTGTAGTTATCGATATTTGTCATTGACTAACCCTCTCGGTATCACAAGTACAAAATGAGTCATCTTGCGCCACTGCGCCCTGTCACCCCTTTCGGCATGCGGGTAGGTATTTAATCTTTCAAGAAGTTTAAGGGTACTACCCGTGTCGGACTGAGTCAATTCTTTGACCCTGATTGTATTCGGCGCATGGTGATTGAATGTGGGTTCAAGTCAACCAGGGCACCCAAATAGGAATATATAATATTTTGAGTAATTATATAGACCTGGAATTGTAATGAGACACCCGCAACTACGACACACAATCCTAATATGAGCGAAACTTCTCGAAAATCTTCCCTCTGTGAGCCAAATATTCTCACAAGTTGATATTTTATTTACCATCAACTGAATTCATTTTTATTTAGAAGAATGTATGGAATTCAAGAAGTCACTATATTAACTTTTATAAAAAAAGAACATAATTATACATAATTATATCAAATACCAACCATTAATATGATAACGAAAACTAAAAAATTGACTATTGACTTAATGCGAATAGGTCCAAATCACAAAAATTCAATCCCAAGAATTAATTTAATTAACGAGTATTTAAGATTTGTTGTAAGATTTACAAAATCTAAGATAAAATAACCTAATTATTTTCAGGGTTTTACAAGCCGGTCATTGTCTGCTCCAAAGCAAACAATTAGTAAATACTAGTATTACTAATAATAATATTATTATTATTTCTAATAATAATATTAATAGTACTACTACTAATAATAATATTATTACTAATAATATTATTATTACTACTACTACTACTACTAATAATGATGGTAATCATGTTTTCTTTGTATATAATTTTTTGTTGGAGGTATGTATTTCACACAAGCAAACGTCTTCTCCAATGTACTATATGTTTGCTAAATTAGTGCATTTAAACTCTATGCATGTCAACTAAGCACAAGCCTGTTAATCTACTCTAGCACAGAGTAGTTCCAATCCCATGTATATTCATGCAAAACATTCAACCTAAATATAGAGAGGCTTGACCAGATAATTATCAATCAATTATTTTTTAAAGTTTGTCTTCACATTTAATTAATTGTAAAGAAGGGATGGCTCGTAGGCTATAGATTATGGCAAAGAATAAGTGTGGTCATCAGATCTATAGGCTAGATAAGAGGTAAGAGGTTCAATACTTAAGGGGAGTGATTGTGTAATTAGACCATTGTAAGTGTGTGGGTGTTCGGGTTAGGTATATGTGCAAGTGGAGAGATTACCTTAAAAATAATTAGAAAACTAGACCAAATTTGCAATTTGATTTAGTTCTAAACTTGTTCAATTTGGATATCCTTGTCCCAAAAAATATGTTGTTGCATAATTATCAAATTATTATTTGGAATTTAAAAAAACCAAAAATGAAAATTTATGAACAATACATAAAATAAATGCATTATGTTATTTATTATGAAGTTGTTTACTTTAGTTTGTGAGGAAAAGTTAAATATGATATTTATTTATAACAATTTTGGGTACTAAAATATTTTGATTAGAATATGTAAAAAAAATTTATATTTTTTTTGTAAAAAATTGACTTGTTATAGACATTATATGATTTTGGTTTATTTGAAATTTTGTAGTGTAACCATGGTTGCAAAAATCGGAATCGGAATCAGAATTGATTTTTGAGGGAGTCACTGAATTGGATTGAATCGGTCTAAATCGGCCAGGAATCAATTTCGTTGAATTGGTCCGAATCGGTTATATAAAAGAATTTGACAACTCATAACATAAATACATGAAATACATAATTACATAATTTCTCAACACAAATACACAAGCTTATAATTTAATACAAGTACAAAAGATCATCACTATTTATTATCACAAGACTACAATTTCATAAGTGTAACGTTTAATATATCATCATTTGTGCTTTCTCAAATAATAACAACAAGTCATTAATACAAGTCCACAAAATCAAGGTTTAGTACAATTTTACATGGTTATTACTAAATCATCCAATTTATCCTTTGATTCTAGCAATATATTGCTTGAAGCAATATACCTTCCACTTATGATTTTTTTTACAAAAGTTACAAGTTACTTGATTCTTGGATGCGTCAACTGGTGTGTCATATTCCCAACCAATATCCATCTTCCTTATGACAGATTTGGTATTGATAAAAAATACAGTAACAACTAAATTCAAAATCTAAGTGAGTGCCAAAATGGCAAGATAGCGTGAGATCATAAATTAAATTAAACAGCCATCAAGTAGGCTAGTGACAATGGCAACTCATATATCAGTACAAACAACAAATCTGCACAATATAGAATTTGTACCAAAAACCGTAGCTAAATTCAAAATCATATATCAGAACAAATAAGTCTGCATAATATAGAATTTATTACAAAAAAACAGCTCATTTTAGATCAAAGTGAGCGCCAAAATGACGGGCCAACGATATGAGAAAATTAATTGAATTAAATAATCATCAGTGAGCCAATGACGATGCAAAATTATAAACTAGAACAAATACAAAATGTGTAAAATGTCGAATTTGTTCCGGACGTGACCTACAACAGCCCTTGAGTTCAAATACCAAATGCTTATAAACTAGAACAACCATCACAGCCCTACGTTCAAATCAAAGTAAGCGCTAAAACTACAACGACATGATAATTGAGATCATAAATTATAGTAATCATCCATCAATAACGCCAAAGACAAGCAAAAATCATACCCTGCAACAAACAAAAAATTAGCACAACATACAATTTGTATTGCAAACAGAAGCTAAATATCAAAAAGAAATGAGCACCAAATTCTCAACAAATATGCAAAATAATAAATTAGAACAAACACCAAATTTGTACAGCATAGAATTTGTACCACAAACAACATCTAAATGAAAAAATTGAAGTGAGAGCCAACACAACAACCACGATGTGAGAACCTAACTCAAAACAATTGATCTTCTTCGTTAAATAATATAACAGAAAAGGCAAGCATGAAAATTTTCACAAAAAAAAATGCAAAGGTGTCGGCAGAGCATGAAAACTGCCGGCGGTCGAGGGAGGGGCGACGCTGGAGGGAGGCCGAGGCACATGGGGGCAGTGGTGGAGGGAATGCTGACTCACAAGGGGCTGCGGTGGATGGAGACCGAGGCACACGGGGAGTGGCGGAGGGAGGGGCGAGGCCAGAGGGAAAGGGTGGCAGCAGACGGGCGGAGGGAGGGGGAGGGGTAGATTTTAGGTTTTTAAACTTTCAATTCCATTTTTACCCATGCATAAATAATTAATTTATTAACATACCTAGGGTATTTTTGTCATTTAGCCATAAAACCGATTCTTCCCGATTTATGCCGATTTGGAATTGGCTGTAAATCGGCACAAATCGACCGATTCGAAGACCGTTTTATAACCTAACTGATTCACTCGGTATTTCGGATTGGATTGCTTCCAATCCGAGTTAAATCTGTTGATTCTGAGCGGAATCAACCAATTTTTTCATCACTGTGTGTAACACCCTAAATCCAGTTCACACACAGGAACTAAACCGGAATGTCACTGGTCCCAGTTAAGTCAGCTAACCCGAACCCAACTTGTGCAGATCTACACTCGGCGTCTTAAGATGAAGATACTAATTGCTATGCATGGATGAATGCACAAACCCTAACATGTTACTATATTGATGACATGTGAACCAATTCACAAAATAAAATAATTCCAATAAAATCAAAGAAAATTTTTGAAATAAAACATACAGAGTCACCCTAAAAGTGCAATTAGGGGCCACCTTGTCAAAACATCATATACAAATACATATCTATATATCAAACATTTCATTCACACAGAATTCTAATCTACTATATAAATCACTCTGAATCTGGGTCTCAACTCGTACATTCTATTTACATTTTCCATCATATATGGGTCTTGACCCACTTGTTGTACATATTCAATTTCTCAATATATTTACTAAAACATGTATATTAACATGTCATCATTAGAAAATTTTCTACTGCAAGCAGGTATCATACCACATCATATTATCATACCTTGCATTTCTTTATATGAGACTTCATTGCTCCTCCGTCGAGGCTGATACATCCAACTCATAATTATCACCTACATATATTATAAAAACACGTCAGTAACAAGTGTTACTAGTCCAAAATATAACTATATCAAACTGGCTATGAGAGCTAACTCTCATATGAAGAAAAACATTCGTATACTTCACCAGAACTCTCTAAAGGGCACCTACTAGGAGCCACCAGACTGCAACCTGTTAGCATCCGAACTGACTGTTCTGTTGATGCCTCTCTCGACATTTTCTCATTTCTTACTTTCTGGTCCCTTGGGACTACCAGTATATCCTAAGCCCTCTCTTTTCCTCTATAATTCTCCTAGGCCTTTAAGCACGAAGGCCAAGTACTCTCAAGCAGTCACCTTTAATACCCTTTGAACCACAAGTTCGGACATGCATTGTACATAACAGTACCTGTAAACCTCCATGTTCTCCGGGTGTGAGGAACTCAAACGCAGAGTTGTCAGGATCCCTCGGGAATGGAACAACCCGCTCACTAATCCAGAACCCGCTTTGACTCGTCACGTGCACCTGCTCATGGTATGTGCGAGTTAGTTTTCCCATCTCTCGTCTCACTAAACTGTGATAAAATTATATATATATATATATATATATATATATATATATATATATATATATAGGCATGAGAAGAGATTTATATAATAGGTTTGAAGGCAACTTGTGGTGGATTTTGTTTTCGAAACATACTCAAGGGATCTCATCCTAAAGGGTTATTAATCCAGAAAGCTAGTTGATTAAATGGCCCGGGTTAAATAGGATCCAATAAAACGCCACTTAACCCATCCTGCAAGTAATAAAACAAACATATGATAGAATAAAGCGTAAAACAAGGACGGGTCCTAAATGGGCCAGGCAGAAGCTCCGAGCATGTTCTCATGCCTAGGCGATGAGCTCTTACTTCGTACCTACACGTCAAAACTAATACAAACGCCCATTTTAATCATGTAATACATGAATGCGATGAAGAACTATATAAAATCACAATCAGTCAAACAAGAGCAAAACAAAAATATTTGCAATCAGATAATAAACATGGTTACAAACATAACTTGAATACTCATAATAACGTATCCCTTATTACTTCTTTTTCACATACCAACCTAGTAATTGATGCATGTATACTAAATCCAAGTGCATCTACTCATCATTTCAACATTCTGATTCATGATAACATCAATCACATCAAAATCTCAACCTAAGGCATCGAATTCGCATAATTACAAACAACTCAAAATTCCTACAATAACTAACTCACGTATTCACCCTAATGACAAAAATCTAAGGTTTTTAATTATACTTTAATCATGGCATTTGTAATCAATTATGATCAACAACACATTAGCACAATTAAATCTCCAATTGCTTGTATAAATTTCCCAATGCTATCTATTACATCATGCAAACAACTCATATTTAGTCATCCCAACCACCTATCAATCAAATTACATAGTTTGTAAAAATTAATAACTAACTTCATATTTTTTTCTAATTCGATTTGATATATATCAATTTTCATAATTTAATCATGCTATGCTATCCACAATCATGAGCCGGCATCAATGGTCACGGCTATAGTCGGCATCGTTGCGGTTCAGACAAGGAACGACTCGGTTGCGCTAGGACTACAGCACGTGGCTAGGACATGATGAGGCATGACTGGGGCTACTCCGACCAGCCTACGACTAGTTGGCCGGCAGTCGGTAAAAAACCACAAATCAGCAACTTTGCCATGGTGTGGTGCTGCTATGAGGGGTGAAGGATGAGGAGGAGGCTAGCTTGGTGGGGGGTGGGGGGGATTGATGGCCGAAAGAAGATGACACCGCCAGAGGGAGCAGCTGGAGGCGTAGCTTGCGGTGGCGGCAGCTCAAAAGAGCCCCGGCTAGGGTAGGGGAGGGTCGTGTGAGGGAAGTGGAGGGTCTGGTCGGTAAGGGGGTAGGGGTGGTCGTGTAGGGATAGGTGGTCAACGGTGAGGGCTGCGGTGGCGTGCAATCGGCCAACGGTGGTGTTAATGGCCTGCGATCGCACATGCAAAGCGGCGGCCCTGGGTGGCGGTGCATGTGTCATCCAAGCCTTGAAAAGAGTCGGGAAGGAAGGGGAAGAGGCTAGGGGGTAGGCAGAGGTCTTTTATAACGACCCAGCCAAAAGTACAACGTAATGGGTCTAAGTCATTTCTTTAAAATGGTTAACCCAACTTAAAGATCTATAGTCTATTTTCACTTATAACCAGGATCTTCTCTCAGTAGGTATTAGATGTGGGACTAAGTTGAGGGATCTCACAATCTACCCATCTTAGGAAATTTCATCCTCAAAATTCCTACGTTTGGCCCGTTGCTAGCCCCATCCCACGACCTTATTTTGGCCGGTGACCGGTAGCTTAGCTAACGTCCCTAGTCCAGCCCACCATCTAGCACGTAACCAGGTTATTCTGATACCACCTGTAATGACCCAACCCAAAGTGCAATGTAATAAGCCTAAGTCATTTCTTTATAATGGTTAACCCAAGTTAAAGATCTACAGTCCATTCCCACTTATAAATAGGATCTTCTCTGGATTAGATGTGGGACTAAGTTGAGGGATCCACATCTTTGCTGGAGCTGGTGGCAGGAGGTGACACATGGAATGCAGTTGTAGTGGGTGGCCGGGAAGGAAAACGGGAAGAAAAGGGTAGGGAGAGGGGGAAAGAAAAGGGAGGTGGTGATGGCACTGGCCAGCGGCGCTTGTTGGTTGATAGTGGTGTAGCTGACAATGAGGTTGTCGGCAATGGTGTAAAACCCGAGATTAAAGTCAGGGTTTTATATTCAGAAGTGGTCGGTTCAACCGTTATTTTCGGGTCAAGTTAGTTTCAGAACACGTGTACTGAACCGACGCCAGTCGTGTGTATGAGCTATGAGGGTCATGTGTACCCATGTATATGATGATAACGTCATGAACACAACAGAACATAATGAGTTATCAGAATATATAAGAGTATGCCAGTTAATTTTTTCTTTTTATATATAGTGGATCATAGAATTAGTTTTAGGTCGTTTATCGCATTAAGACGCCTTACGGGTAGTTTGGGTGGGTTGATAGTTCTAGAGCATATCATTATGATGTTTTGGTGTTTGTTTGATTTAATGGGATTTTTCCTGATTTTTATGGATTTTTTAGGATTTACGGCAACTTAATTATTATTTTTGACTTGAGCCGGAGACGAGTCAAGTAATATTTACAAGTTTACCACCAACCCCTTTCTTCCCTCCCAATGCCTTCTTCCCCAAACCCTTGCCTCGATGCCGCCGGCCATGCACAACGCTGCCACCACGGACGACGCTGCCTTGCCACCGATCGTCGTTGCTAGGCCTCACTGTGGCGTTTTCGTGCCACCCCAAGCATCACCGGCCGTCGTCAAGCCTCCAGGATGCGATGAAGCCACGCCCTTGCACTGAGCTTCGGACGTTGATCGTGCTGTCGGCGATCGTCACCACTATGATTGAGTGGTAGCCTCGACACCCTCGACCACCCAGCGACCTTTCCCGACTTGAGTGGAGCCCAGCACCACCTATTCCGGTTGCATCTAGTCACCCATCGCCGCCAACTCTGCTTTGCCATTTTCCAGCGAGCCGCCGCCTCTGTCGACCATGTCGACATCATAGATGAGTCAAGCTCACCGAGCCGATTCCAAGGGAACCCATTACCCTTACTTTTTAGCCAGTAGACGCTGTTGGCGCTTGTCGCCAGAAAACCGCCAAAAGCTGCTTGAAAACTACTGAAACCTGCCAGAAAACTAGATTCGCTGGAATTTGCTTGATCTTCTATAGAGCTCATCCAGTTGATCCCGATCGAACTTTGGACCCCAACGAGCGCCGAATTCAAGTTACAAGAGGTATGATAAAACCCTAGCCATCGCCGATTGCCAATGACGTGAGGTATAATTGCCTCCGAGTTAATTATTTAAAATTGATGATTGCTAGCATAACATGTTAGGACTAATTAATTGTCATGATAATGACTAATTATGGATGAAGTGATAAGTTACATGATGTGATTAATAGTGCATGGAGGATAAGTGATCTAATGAGATAAAGTAAATATGAGCATGCTAATCGAGTATGACGTAAAAACACAGTAAAATTGGTATGAATAGGATTAGTTAGAATTATTTTCATGCTTATGATTATTTGATTGTTGATTGATGGTCATTGAGTTTGATGCATCATTTAGTTAGCAGGCGTTAGTAGTTAGTTTTGATGTGTAGGTACGGAGTAGGAGCTCGTCACCTAGGCGCGATGACACGCTTGGAGCTTCTACCAGGTCTATTTCGGACTTGCCTCTATTTTTACTCTATTCTATTGTATGTTTGTTTTATTGCCTGCAGGATGGGTTAAGTGGCGTTTTATCAGATCCCACTTAACTCGGCCCATTTAACCGAACAGTTTTCCGAATTATTGACCCCTCGAGGATGAGATCCTTCGAGGATGATTTCGAAAATAAGATACACCACAAGTTGCCTTTGGGCCTATTATATGAATCCCTTCCTAGGCCTATATATATAATTTTATTGAGTTTTCAGTGAGACGAGAGATGGAGAAACCGACTGCACGTACCATAAGCAGGATGTTGTGATAGTTAAAGCTGGCTTTGGATTAGTGAAGTAGATTGTTCCATTCCTGAGGGATTCTGACAATTCCGCATTTAAGTTCCTCACACCTAGAGAACGTGGAAGTTTATGGGTACTGTTTAGTATAGCTTATGTCTTGACTTGTGGTTTAAAAGGTACTAAAGTTGACTGCCTGAGAGTACTCGGCCTTCTTGCTCAAGGCCAGGAGAGATATGGAGGTAAGGAGAGGGCTTAGGATTTGAGACTAGGAAGTGAAGTAAGAAAATGCCGAGAGAGGCATTAGCAACAACAGATCAGTCAGTTCGGGATGCTACCGGGTCTATAGCCTTGTGGCTCCTCAGTAGGTGCCCTTCAGAGTGTTCACGAGGAGTATATGATGTTTTCTTTCATATGAAAGTTTGCTCTCATAGCCAGCTTGTTATAGTTATTTTATTTTCTGGACCAATAACACTTGTTACTGATGTATTTTTATACTATATATAGGTAATAATCACGAGTTAGAGGAGCCAGTTTGGACGGAGGAGCACTGTTATCGCTTGCACACATGTCACTCGATTGAGTGGTTATATTGTGTTTATGATGTTATTATATGGTGAATGGTGTGATTAAATGCTTGAGACATGATGATGTGACATGATTAAATATTAAGACATGATGATAGAATGTGAAACATGAATAGATTGCGCAGTAGAAGCATTGTGGGTTGAGACCCAAGTTCTAGAATGAGTTTACAGTATATTAGATTGTGTGTGAATAAAATTGTTGATATATGTATATATACTTGTATATATTATTTTGACAGGGTGGATCCTAATTACACATTTAAAGGAGACTCTGTCCGTTATATTTTAGAATTTTTATGCGATTTTTATTGTAATCGTATTGTTGTATGAATTACTTTGTATGTCATCCATATAGTATAATGTTAGGATTTTGTGCATTTATTCATGCATGACAAGTTGTATCTTCATCTTAAGACGCCGAGATTAATTCTGTACGAGTTGGGTTTGGATTAGCCAACCTAACTGGGACCTGTAATATGCCGGTTCTGTTCACGAGTGTGGAGTAGATTTGTGGTGTTATAGGTAGGGTGGCGCGGAAAAAATAGAGGCGAAGGGGAAAAAAAATAAACACAGTGTCGAGGGTGTCAAGGTGGAGAAGAAAAAAAGGGAGGGGCAATTTTGTAATAAAAACTTGACTCGCTCCTGACTCGAGTCAATATTACGAAATAAATTCTAAAAATATAAAATAAATATGATAAAATATAGAAAAATAAATATGCACAATTAAATAAAATGAGATATTCTAGACCTATTAACTCACCCAAAACTAATAAATAATGTATTCTAAAGCAGTAAATGACCTAAAATTAATTCTACAGTCTAATACTAAAATAAAAATTTTTTTGACATACTCTCATATATTCTTATAACTCATCATGTTGTTGTCTTACTAATGTTATCATCATATATTTACGTACACATGACCTTCATGGTTCATAACATATGACCGAACTTAATACACATGTTCTAAAATTGACTTGACTAATAAATAACAATTGAACCGACCAGTTCTGACCATAAAACTCTGACTTGGGTCACGGGTTTTAGATGTAGACCCAATAACATTTGATTAGTTATATTAAATTAATTCTAAGGATGGGATCGAACGTTCGATTCCATAATTTTGATTCATATTAAATTTGTCTATATCTTATATGAAACATTTTCAAATCGAATTCCAATTTAGACATTTCAAATATATAATATATTTAAAAATATTCAGATTGGATACGAATTTGGAGTGATTCGATATGGTAGATACAATTTATATCTCATCTAAATAGATGATATTTTAAAACATTTAAAATAATATTTTATGATTATTTTTCTCCATTTCTATAAAAAATTTCAATTATTTATATCATTTTAGTCTGACATATCAATTACAAGTTTGGCAAATTTATATTGGATATGGATATAGTGAACAAAATAACTACGTAGTATTTGTTAAATCCGTAAATTGATTATAACAAAACTTTATACCATGATTGTTTATATATAAAGTCGTTTCGGTTAAATCAATCAAATTTTTAGCTTTTCTTTTACAGTGAATAAATTATTTGTCATTTATATTCTATTTAATTTACAATAATTGACAAATTAATAAATCAGATGACCATTGATATCACTAACCACCAACACCCATCCTCATTCATGTACCATTACCGACGACCAAAATTTGGGGTAAAGATTTTTAACGTTGGACCATGCACTACCATGTTGATTACCATTTTCACCAATATTATAATTCATTGCCTAGACAAACATCAATTACCCATTAAAATAATTTTTTTGCTTAAGTAGGTCAATACCATTATTAATATTATTCTTTGTATATAATTTTTTGTTGGAGGTATATAATTCACACAAGGAAACGCCTTCTCCAATGTACTATCTCAGCTAAATTAGTGCATTTTAACTCTATGCATGTCAACCAAGCACGAGGCTATAAATCTACCCTAGCACAGAATATTTCCAACCCCCTGTAAATTCATGCAAAATATTCAACCTATATATAGATAGGCTTGGCCTGATAATTATCAATCAATTATTTTTTTAAAGTTTATCTTCACGTTTAATTAATCTGAAAGAAGGGATGGCTCGGAGGCTATAGATTATGGAAAAGGATAAGTGTGGTCATAAGATCTACATGCTAGATAAGAGATAAGGGGTTCAATACTTAAGGGAAGTGATTGTGTAATTAGACCCGTGTGTTTGTAAGTATGCGGGTGTTCGGGTTAGATACGTGCGCAAGTACGAGAGATTACCTTCATAAAAATACTAGAAAACCAGACCAAAATTAAATTTTGATTTAGTTCCAAACTTGTTCAATTTGGATATCCCTGTCCCAAAAAATATGTTCTTGCCTAATTATCAAATTCCTATTTGGAATTTTAAAAAACCAAAAATCAAAATTTATGAACAATACCTAAAATCAGTGCATTATGTTATTTCTTATCAAGTTGTTTACTTTAGTTTGTGATTTAATCGGAAATGATAAATATGATATTTATTTATAAGAATGTTGGATACTAAAATATTTTTCATTAGAATATGCAAAAATTATTTTTGTAATAATTTTTTGTAAAAAATTGGCTCCTTTTAAACCTTATTTGATTTTGGTTTATTTGAAAATTTTGTAGGCCCAATAACATTTTGATAGCTCTATTTGATTAGTTCTAAGGGTGGAATTGAATGTTCGATTCTTTAATTTTGATTCGCATTCAATTTGTCTATATCCGATATAAAACAATTTCAAATCGGATTCTAGTTTAGACTTTTCAAATATATAATATATTTAAAAATATTTAAATTGGCTATAAATTTGGAGCGATTTGATATGGTGGACACGATTTGTCTCTCATCTAACTAGTTGATATTTTCTAAAAATATTTTTAAAATATTTAAAATAATATTTTATAATTATTTTTCTCCATTTTTATATTAAAATTTCTATTATTTATATCATTCTAGTCAACAAGGTTTGTTACATATCGGTTGCTGAGTTTGACAGATATAGATTAAATATAGATTGGATATGGATATAGTAAATAAAATAACTAAGTAGTATTTGTTAAATCGATAAATTGATTATAACAAAACATTGTGCCATGATTGTTTATATTTAAAGTTGATTGAGTTAATTCAATCTAACTTTTTACCGTTCTTTTATGGCGAATAAATTATTTGTCATTTATATTCTATTTAATTTAAAATAATTAATAAATTGATAAATCATGTGACAATTTATATCACTAACCTCCGAGCACACATCATTATTCATGTACCATAACCGATGACCTTATTTGATTAGAATATGTAACAAAATTATTTTTTTATAATTTTTTGTAAAAAAATTTGCTCGTTATAGACCTTATTTGATTTTGGTTTATTTGAAAATTTTGTAGGCCCAATAACATTTGGATAGTTCTATTTGATTAGTTCTAAGGATAGGATTGGATGTTCGATTCCTTAATTTTGATTCTCATTCAATTTGTCTATATCTGATATAAAATAGTATCAAATCGGATTTTGGTTTAGATTTGATACGGATTTAGAGTGATTAGATATAGTGGATATGATTTGCCTCCCATCTAAATAGTTGAGTTTTATAAAAAAATTTAAAATATTGAAAATAATATTTTATGAATATTTTTCTCCATTTTTATATAAAATTTTCTATTATTTATATCATTCTAGTCAAGAGAGTCTCTTACATATCGGTTATAAGTTTTGCAAATATAGATAAGATATGGGTATAGTAAACAAAATAACTAATTGGTATTTGTTAAATCGGTAAATTGATTATAACAAAACTTTATACCATGATTGTTTATTCAGTTAAATCAATTGAATTTTTAACTTTTCTTTTACCGCGAATAAATTGTTTGTCATTTATATTATATTTAATTTAAAATAATTAATAAATTGATAAATCAGATGACCATTTATATCACTAACCACCACGCACATATAACACCCCGTTTCAGCTCACCTGTGAACCAACCCGATAAAATAGTATATATTTATTACCCTCTCAAATGTACAATAAGGGTCACCCTCTCAACAACAAACAGTATATATTTATTATAATAAACATAAAAAACATAGTTCAAAGACAACATTTCATCATATTTCCATTTATCCTTACTTTCCTCACCATATGAGCCGAGTCTAAACTCTATTGTTCACTTGTTCATTTTTCATTCTTAATTTTCATTCACATGTAAAATATTTATAGCAGTTTCAAAGAATACCATTTAAATTTTATCATCCACGAAGTTCAACACACATCATTATCATGAATTACACTTAGTAGGTATATGTGTATACGATTTCAATGCTGCTCATTCGCAATCCCAACAGGGCTCATTCCTTGCAATTCTCACCTACATATATAATAAAAAAGCCAGTAACAAGTATTATGAGTTAAAAAATAAATTGACACAAGAGAGTTGAACCCTTATTCAATGAAAACCTCATTATTCTTCCTCATAGAACTCCCATAAAGGCAATAATTAGGAGTTGTCGACTTCGCGTGATAGCACCCCCTTTCTTTTTCATCCTCATTCATTTGCCACTTTCAACAATCCTTTATAGGGAAAAACCATTCTCTTCCTTTCAGCCCTCACATCCTATGTATCACTCCTGGCCCTGAGTACAGAGGCAAAATATTCTTAAGTATGTGCCTTCAGTACCTTTTGAAATTATAAGTCTAGACATGCACTACATAACCGTACGTGTTAAACTCTTGTAAACTCCACACTTATCAGGGTATCAGGGTTTGAGGAACTCAAGGTGGAGCTATTACGATCCCTTGAGAATGGAACAGACCCTCACTAATTCTAGAGCCCGCTTTGACAAACACACGCCCTATCTCAAGATGTAGACGTCAGTTTTCCCTTTTCTCATCTTTCACTAAAACTTGAAAAAGTATATGTACATAAGCTTAGGTAGGGATTTATATAATAGGCCCAAAGGCTTTATCTTCACATTTAATTAATCGTAAAGAAGGGATGGCTTGTAGGCTTTAGATTATGGCAAAGAATAAGTGTGGTCATAAGATCTATAGGCTAGATAAGGAGGCAAGTTGTTCAATACTTAAAAGGAGTGATTGTGTAATTAGATTTGTGTGTTGTGAGTGTTCGGGTGTTCGGTTTAGGTATGTGGGCAAGTATAAGAGATGACCATAAAAAAAAGAAAATTGGACCAAATTTACAATTTGATTTAGTTCCAAAGTTGTTCAATTTGGATATCTTTGTTCCAAAAATATGTCGTTGCATAATTATCAAATTCTTATTTGGAATTTAAAAAAGCCAAAAATCAAAATTTACGATCAATACCTAAAATCAGTGCATTATGTTATTTCTTATCGAGTTGTTTACTTTAGTTTGTGATTTAATCGGAAATGTTAAATATGATATTTATTTATAAGAATGTTGGATACTAAAATATTTTCATTAGAATATGCAAAAAAATTATTTTTGTAATAATGTTTTGTAAAAAATTGGCTCCTTAGACCCAATAACATTTTTAGACGAATTTTTTGGTTTATGTCAAAATTTTGTAGACCCAATAACATTTGGATAATTCTATTCAATTAGTTCTAAGGATGGGATCCGATGTTCGATTCCTTAATTTTGATTTTAATTCAATTCGTCTATGTCCGATATAAAATAATTTCAGATCAGATCCTAGTTTAGACTTTTCAAATATATAATATATTTGAAAATGCTCAGATTTGGTAGGGATTTAGAGTGATTCGATATGGTGGATACGATTTGCCTCTTATCTTAATAGTTGATATTTTATAAAAGTGTATTTTAAAATATTTAAAATAACATTTTATGATTATTTTTATCCATTTTTATACCAAAATTTTTGTTTTTTATATCATTTTGGTCAACCGCATATTCTGGATCAGTTGCGAGTTTGGCAAACATATATTAGATATGGATATAATAAATAAAATTAACGTAATTTTAGGATTTTGATTGGATTTAAATCTAAAATTTGGAATTGGATTGGATACAAAATGGCCAATATCTAATCCATATCTATTTGTATTTAATTTTTTCTTTTTGAAAAAAAAGTCTCTAACTCTTCTCATTTTGGTGGAGCATGAATAGGTGGAAGGTCTAGCCCCCCAGTCCACCCCGCTTATCCGTGGGAAAAAATGAGGTGGTTGACACCGTCATCGTCCGCATACGTACTTGAGGGCAGGAAACAATATTTACTCCCCAAATGAATTAATGTGGCCCCACCCCTTAATCTCGCTGCCGAGCATATCACTAGCCGGGTCATTATATGCTCCTAAGCTGACAATTAATAAATACTAGTACTACAAATATTAATAATATTAATTTTACTAATAATAATAATAATCATCATATTTTTTCTAATTTAATTTAATACCTTAAACAGCCCTTCACTAATTACTTAATATTTGCCGTCAATTACTCGTAATTTGGGAATATAAAACCGGGCAAGCAATGCCTCCTCCGCATTGACCACCTGGCGAACAAGAAGTGGTAGTGGCCGACATTGGCTGGGTTCCAAAGCAAGCCACCCAGCTGGTAAACTAATCTTTTTTATCAATAGGCTGCTTATCTTATTTATTATTTTATATGCTTTATTAATGATAAAAAAAGATAAAAGCATTAGAGTTCTTGTCCAAGAGTGGCCCACTTTTGTCCCACCTATGGGTATGGAACATATGGCGACCTGTGAGTTCTTAGTCGACGTTGTGTTTCTTTCACAAAAAATAGAAGTTATTTTCACATCTCCGGGAAAGAATATTTAGGTGATAGATTAGTCATCAATATAATTATAAAATTAATGATATTTTCTAATATTTTTATTTTTTATAAAACTCTGCAAAATTCTTCTAGGGCTGTGCCGTCCTCTTAAAATTTGTCTAAAATTTTTTTAGTTATAAAGACAAGTTATTATTGTATTTACATAAGCCAAAAATATGGCAAAATTAACTTAAAAGCCCTAAAACATGAATCAGGTACAAAAGCATAAAAATATAAACTTGGTTTTCTCACCGGAGTCGTCAAAACATATTGTATTGCCACTAATATGACCAAAGACCCAATCAATTATAACTAAATTATTAATAATTCAATATCTTCGATGGTTAGAGTTTTGAATTTATGGTAATAAATTTGTGATATTATGTATGCATATCTAGTTATTTATTAGGCATTAGCCATCCAATGTAAGCCTTACAACTTATTCATTTTTTTCAAATACATATTACACACTAAACTGGTACTTTTCTAAACCTTAGAGCAAATTAAAATTTGACGAGGAAATCTTTCTTCCAAACCTAGACTTAATGAAAAATGAAAAGTGTGTATATTCAAATGATACAATATGTCAGAATTATTTATGATTGAAAATTTCTTACAAATATTGAAAATCAATACCAAATAATCATAAAAAAGAACTGTCCAAACGATTATGAACAAAGTTTATAAAGACATGTTACCCATTATTTTTTATTTATAAAAATATTAGTTTAATTAAGATATGCCACATATCTTTAAATCATTTAATGATATTATTCTTTATTTCTTATTAATAAAAGTAAACTAAATTATAAATTTTCTCAAGCAAAGTAGACTTATAAAATTACCAAATTGATGAATATTGAGTATTATAAATAAATATTATAAGTCAATTTAAATTTACGTTAGAATTAAAATTAAGGAAAAATAAGAATAATAAATAACTAAAAATTATATAACGATGCACTTAGTGCAAACAAACGAGCAATTGGTCACTGTATCTTTGTGCGTATCATACCAGCTAACTTCTTAACGACGAGAGTTGCATGACATGTGCATGTTAGACCTTTCATCGGATCGTGGATGGTGGACCACAGATTCGTATGAACCTGTGGATACAGGGGAGCGGAGTTGAATGAAAGAGAACGACGTAGTTTTAAATATTATATTATATTATCCAGTCGTATGTCTACTATATAATATATACATATATATTCAATATATACATATCTATATATATATTATACAATATATACATATATATATACAATATAATATATACATGTCTATATATGTATACACATATAATATATACATATATATATATATATATATATATACACAATACAAAAAAAATACACAAGTTCACATTTTCTTGTTCCCTACAACCACGCAACCATCGCCATTTAGGCATTACAATCTTCCTTTCCCACGCTTGTAAAAACAAGTCGTTGACAAAACGGAAGGAAGTACAGTGAGTGGCTCTTCTTCTCCCACCTTCCGACTCGCGTTGCCAGAGGAAAGGTTCGTTTCTTTTTCGTTTTGACGAAGGTTTCGAGACTGCCGAAGGGGTTGGTCGGAGGTGAGAAGGGGTAGAACGAGGATTGGTTTTTTGTGAGTCTTTCTTTACTTGTTTGTAGCTTTTTTGCCGTGGATCGGATTTCTGGGCTTGAGGCGAATTTGGTTTTCGGGGGGGGGGGGTTGGTGCTTCCGAGTTTGATTTGTTGGGTGTTGGATTTGGTTGTGTTGACGTTAAGCTGGTTTTTGTTGGTGTTCAGTGCTGGGAGCTGCTGGTGTAGATCTCGGTTTGCTCGAATTTAGGTGTTTGTCGGATTTTGTTGGAGGGGCTGTTTGTTGCTTGGTTGCTGGGTTTTGCGGCAGATCTGTGGGGTTTTTGTGAAATTGGGCCGTAAGAGTCGGTGGATTCGTGTAAAGTTTCAATCTTTGCTGTGATTGTTCTTTTCATTCTGTGGATTTGAGGTGTCTACTTTTTTTTCTTTGTTTGATCTGATTGGTTTCTGTGAAATTGGGCTGTGAGAGTCTGTGGATTCGTGTAAAGTTGCAATCTTTGCTGTGATTGTTGCTTTTCATTCTGGGGATTTGAGGTGTCTACTTTTTTCTCCTCTGTTTGATCTGTGTGGTTTTTGTGAAATTGGTCTGTAGGGGTCGGTGGATTCGTGTAAAGTTGCAATCTTTGTTGTGATTGTTGCTTTTTATTCTAGGAATTTGAGGTGTCTACTTTTTTTTCATCATGAAAGTGGGATTGTTTGATCCGTTTGGAAGTGGGATGGAGGTGTTCGTTCTTTGTAGTGGTAACTCTGCTTGTGCTACTACTACGTCTGTGGTATGAGATCGGGGGGGCGTTTTGCGCTGACTGCGCCCTTGTTATGGAAAGTTTGGTGTTGTAGTCATCATCGGTTTCGGTCTCTGTGTGAGCTGGATTTCAGCTCCGCCTGAGGAGGACATAATTTTGTGTTTGTTACATGCAGCTGCAAGAGCTGATGCGCGGCTGTCCTGAAGAGCTGAGAAAAGACTAGTGCGTTTGTGGATTTTGCCGCCATGGCTCACTCGTCTGTGACTAATCCAAGTGGAGGAGGTAATTGGGTGATTCTTTCTGTTGAATCGGGTGACATAAGAATCTGGATTGTTATCTTATCTGAGGAACTTGTGCATTATATAACATCGTGTGCGTATGATTTGACATGTGAGGGGAATGTTGATTGCCATAAATTGGTGTTTATGAAATCATTGCGTGAATCGATCTGATTGAGGGCGTTTTATGCGTACTACATTGAGCTTGATTTGGGTTTAGAATATGATGACGAAGAACGATGGAACTGCATCTAGTGTGTGTAATATTTTTTTAATTTTTGCGTTTGAATCCTGTTTAGGTGGGCCGGGAGATATGTTGTTATACAAGGAACTATGGCATGCATGTGCGGGACCTTTGGTCACTGTCCCTCGTGAGAATGAGAGGGTTTATTACTTTCCACAAGGCCACATGGAGCAGGTATAATGACGTTCAAGGAGATTTTTTTCATTCAACAATAAACCTGGAAATGGAGCTAATTTGCACTCATCATACTGTCTAATGTATACCAACAATTGTATGAGTCAACAAGGCTAATTTTGTTCTAGAGAAAGATCTGGATTGGATTACACTGTCTACTTCCTGATGTGATGATGTCTTGGTTTTTTTATTTGTAGCTTGAAGCCTCAACACAGCAGGGGCTTGATCAGCAAATGCCTCTTTTCAACTTACCTTC
The DNA here is from genome assembly GCA_033002965.1 of Piper betle. Lineage (NCBI taxonomy): Eukaryota > Viridiplantae > Streptophyta > Magnoliopsida > Piperales > Piperaceae > Piper > Piper betle. The sequence continues at coordinate 90,511 of JAURVB010006418.1, read as the reverse complement.
TAAAATACTTTGCAAGGTTCTTAATGTGCAACTAAAGGTAAGTTACTTCTTTGAGTATAATGTGTTAATATGGTGGAGTTTTTATTTTTCGAAATTAAATTTCTATTTTCAATATAGGCTGAACCTGAAACCGATGAGGTTTATGCTCAGATTACATTGGTACCTGAACCAGATGTGAGTGTCTTACCTTGTACTATCTTCCTCTCAGAGTAATAGTACTTTTGGTGGGAAAAATATTCTGTATTAGTTTAGATTTGTGTTTGCTTCTTACTAAATAGATAATCTAAATTATTTTCCCTCTTTCAGCAAAGTGAAGTTACTAGCCCAGATGCTCCACTTCCAGACCCTCAACAAGTTACAGTACACTCATTTTGCAAGACTCTTACTGCATCTGATACAAGTACACATGGTGGCTTCTCTGTTCTCAGGAGGCACGCTGATGAGTGCTTGCCACCATTGGTGAGCATTTAACTTAAATACTGTCATTCGTGATGATCATTTCCAACAATGTGCTCTATGGTTATCAAAGAGGAGCACATACTTTCTTTCATTGCAACAATTTTTTGTTTTTCTTATTTTCGATGTTGTGTTCAGGACATGTCTCAGCACCCTCCTTGGCAGGAATTAGTTGCTACAGATTTTCATGGGAATGAGTGGCACTTTCGACACATTTTCCGAGGTATGCCTTATATAAGTTCGTTTTTAAAGAAGTGGATGTTTAGAACATTTAGCATGTCGGAACACCTAAGTGTGTTTGGATTTTTTGGGAGTCCAATGCTGGTCACGTTTCAACTTGATTCTGACTTCCTTTCTTATCGTCTTATACATTCAATATTGAAGGCAGTACTTTTTTGTTCCTTGTGGTCTTCGACATATCAAAGAAAGACTTATGATGTGCTTTTTTATCAAGAACTACTGCAGTTCACAAGATGTCGACATTACCATACAACCTATTAACATTGGTATCACTTATTTATAAGTGTTTTAAGTTGTTTATAGCACTACTTTGGCTAATGTCTTTAAATGTTATTCTCCTGGGTCATAGCTGCCTTCTTTTCTCACTGAAAAAAGGCATCATATAAGAGCCTAGAACATTTAAACTCTGTCATATGAGAAATGTGCTTAATGCAGGGCAACCTCGTCGGCACTTGTTGACTACTGGCTGGAGTGTTTTTGTTAGTTCAAAGAGGCTTGTGGCTGGAGATGCCTTCATTTTCTTGAGGTAAGAGAACAGTTCAGTATTCTGTCTTTGGCAATGTGTTCTTGATACTGAGTCCGTCCTTTGTGGGACAATGACAGGGGTGAGAATGGAGAGCTAAGAGTTGGTGTTAGACGGCTTATGCGGCAATTAAGTAATATGCCATCATCTGTAATATCAAGTCACAGCATGCATCTTGGAGTGCTAGCTACAGCATCACATGCTATACAGACTGGAACACTCTTCTCTGTTTTCTATAAACCAAGGTTATTCATCAATTTTTTGAACCTAGCTTTTTCACAATGTCATTTTGTCATTCTTGAGATTCAAGCATAATCTTTGTTTTCTTGTTTCTCTTCAGAACTAGTAGATCTGAGTTCATCATCAGTCTTAACCGGTATCTTGAAGCTAAGAGTCACAAGCTGGCTGTTGGAATGAGATTTAAGATGCGATTTGAAGGTGAAGAAGCACCTGAAAGAAGGTATTTTGTGGGTTGTCCATCTAATTAAATTTTCATTGTGTATAAATGGTAACATGTATGCATATTATGTCACTAGGTTTAGTGGTACAATCATTGGTACTGAGGAAAATAAATCATCTCGGTGGGCAGATTCACAATGGAGGTCCCTAAAGGTAAATATGACAAAAGCTTGGCTCAAAAACGCACGAGGTTGCCTTATTACAAGTTTATGATGCCTAATATATATTTTTGTTCTAAACTTAAGTTTCTGGAGGAGTGTAATCCCATAATAAATGTTGTCTTGCTTCAGGCATATACAGTTTTCTAGTATTTTCCCTCTAAAAGTCAAATGTCTCGTGCACATTTAAGTGCATTTTCCCGGCTGTTATATTTTGAATTATATGAAACTGCTTGCAGGTTCAATGGGATGAACCTTCCTCAATTCCACGCCCAGATAAAGTTTCACCGTGGGAACTGGAACCTCTCGTTGCTGCTACAACTCCTCTTTCCCAACCAACTCCAAGAAACAAGAGGACCCGGCCTGTTGTTATACCATCAGCGACCGATGCTTCATCGTATGGTTAGTAATTATTAAGTGGTCATTATCGAGTTGGTGTTATGCTATTTTGAATTTAAAATTCATTTTGGTTTGTCTTTCTAAATCCGTGTAGGTGCCTGGAAAGCTCCTGAAAAGCCTGTCCAAAACTTGTCCTTTTCTGGGATGCAAAGAGGAAGAGAATTCTATCCATCACCTACCAGTGCCATCTATTCTACTCGACCAAATCAAGGTCAAGGTCCCTTTTTCAGCGGGAACAATTCTCTACCATCAGTCTCCAGTAGTAATGCACTTTATTGGCCAAACAGAGGAGATGCTTCTGCAGAGAATTTTACATCTGCGGGATATAAAGAATCCATGGATAAACGTAAAGAAGCAGGCAGTGGTTACCGACTCTTTGGGATTCAGTTAGTGGAAAATCCCCCAGTTGAAGAGCCCCTTCCTGCCTCATCTGTTTGTGTAAGAACGGTAGAAGATTTAAATCCTATTGCAGAGACAGAAGCAGAGTCTGAACATCAAGTACAGCCTTCTAATACCAATCAATCTGATGTTCCTGCTGTCAGCAGTGACCCTGACAAATCATCTCTGAGGTCACCCCAGGAATTGCAAAGCAAGCATGCTAGAAGTTGCACTAAGGTTTTTAATTAATTATTTATTTTTTATGATTTCATTTGGTTAAAAATTAATATGATGTATTATAGGATGGATTTTTATTGGTTCTCGTAAAATTATATTCTTCTTTTTCAGGTGCATATGCAAGGGATTGCTGTTGGTAGGGCAGTCGATCTAACAAGAATTGATGGGTATAATGACCTGCTTCACAAACTAGAGGAGATGTTTGAAATTAAGGGTGAACTTTGCGGGCCAATGAAGAAGTGGCAGGTGGTTTACACTGACGATGAAGATGACACGATGATGGTTGGAGATGATCCTTGGCAGTAAGTTCCACTGCTAATCTGTTGTTTTTCTGTTTACTTACAATGTTGGTGGTGATGAAAACTGAGCCCAAAAAAATATAATTTGATATTTTTGAAGATCTTGAATTGAAAACCTTGTTGATGTTTGTTCCCATTTAATCTAATAATTGTTACTAAATGTGCTGTTGACCCAAAAATAAATGGAAACATTTTGATTATGTATGACCTTGTTAGGCGTGATACAGTAAAGAATGTTGAACCAGTTCTAGTATCTTATACTGCCTAGGGTGATAATGAGAATTAAGTCTAAGATGTCCAGGGCAACTCTTCTGTAAATGTTGATTTAGTCAGCAACCCAATTAACATTCCTCTTGTTTGCCTGACGACATTCAGTTGGTCATATTCAGACAGTCATGCAGGCTATAGTTTCTAGATGATGGGCCTAACTTACCGGATTCTTTTGCTTTCTCAGACATTGAAGTTTGTGCAATTTTTCAGAGAATTCTGCAACATGGTGAGAAAGATACACATCTACACCCATGAGGAGGTCAAGAGGCTTTCTTGTAAAGCTGATATGCCTACTAACTTCGAAGTGAAGCCTGCAAAAAGCTCTGTGACAGAGGGTGATGGAGCACGTAGCTCGGAGGACCTTGTATCAGGCCATGGATGACCCAAAATCAATAGAGTGCAAAAGCGTGAAGGTAAGATGACCCAAAAAGCTTTTCTGTCTCCAAGTCACTTCCTAGTTCAAAATTTCTTCTGGGCCAGGGATTGATTTCATGCAGCAGGATGTACAAATGAGCTTCTATAAATTAAAAGCTTATGTTGCCTGTGTAACGCAGTTTTTTAGTGTATTGGGTAATCAGCGGTCAACTATGGTAGTGGAAAGGGGAATTGCGGTTGTAATCCCAGTGAGATCTATTCTTCACACTGTCAAGTGCTTGTCTCTCTGTAAAACTTGCTAACTTTTTGCATGTATATATTTTCTCCATCAATGTGCGCATTAGTTAGTGAGCAACCGCATTCATGGAGTGTCCGAAGGATGGTTCCGTTTTTGTTTGATTTACTTCTACTTGTAGTTTGATTCTAGCTCGGTCAACTGAGGGGAAGATGCAACGCCCGATATTTTACTCTTAGTGGGTTTATTTATAGATGTTTTTGTGGTTTTATTTTTATTTTAAAAACGAATACAATTTAGTTGTGATAATGAACCATTGTATGAAGAAAATGTGAAGAAAAATGAAAAATGCTTTCCACAACTATTTTTTCCACGAAGATTTACCATTCCTGCATGGCAAGTGAGCCACGTTACATAATTTCCTCGTCATCGTATTTGTTTTCAACTTCTGATTTGCTTGTCCTTGGATGGAGAGGTATTTGTTTTCAACACTTCATCTCATTCTGATTTGCTTGTTCTTGGATGGGGAAGTGTGTGCAAGCAAGGAATGAGAGAGGAGAGGCAATGACAATTAATTAGCCTCAACGTACCCATCAACTTGGATTATGGTCATTTTGATAGTGCAGGTCCCCTCTCTTACCCTATCCTTCTTCCTCGCCTTTTATGGAGTTTCAGGAGAGAGAGGGTGGATTAAAATTATAAACCGGGCGATGATTCGATTTTGGATTCTTGAGTTCAGAAAGTGGCGAGTTGGAATTTTGAAATTGTAAAAGGGGGTTTTTTATTGCATCAATTTGAAATAGTTACGAACTTATATGCATCGTCTTTGCCGAATTCTAAGGTTAATTGACATCTTTGGTATGGATCTGACGTATATGTGCTTCTCTAGTTTAACTTCACTCTCGACGCAGATTGCAAATTCTTGAACCCATAACAATTCACTGCAAATTTTTGGTTTTGACTAGTGGCATATTTTATCTTATTCATCTATCCTAGACTCATAATTGATGTTATATTTGATCTTGTTCATCTGCCTGCAATTTTATCTCCTCCACTAGTGGAAAAAAAATAGTGGCAAAAGGTCTTTGTCACCTAAATTGTCATCAAAATTTTTGTTACAAAAAGACTTCACATTAAACTTACTTCAATGATAATTTGTCATTGAAATAATTTGGTGTTAAATTGCCACTTAACTTTGGTGCAATTTGTTAGTAGATAGCCACTGAAAATTGGTGGCAAAGGTTGGGATGTCAATTCACATCAAATTTACTTCAATGGCAATTTGTCACCAAAATAATTTGGTGTTAAATTGCCACTGCAGTTTGGTGACAATTTGTTTGTAGATAGCCGCCGAAAATTGGAGGCGAAGGTGGGTGGTCAATATTTGCCGCCGTAGTTTGGTGGCGATTTTTTTAAGAAAAGTAAAAACAATATAGTGGTGCACCCAAGCGGCTTGCAGCTGCCGTACTGAGGCTAGCGTGGACAGTATGAGAGGCAAACACAAGGACAGTGGGGGGACGCGGCGGGTGTGGTGGCGCACCATGGTCGAGCACAGCGGCGGGGATGAGGTAAAGGCAGTGGCACGCCACGGTCGCTCTCGGTTGTGAGTGTAACATCTTAAATCCGGTTCACTCCTAAACCAAACTCAAACTATTACGATAAATTGAATCAATTCTTAATTCGATTAAGTTGGTTAACCCGAACCTAAATGGAAAAGACCTAGACCCTTTAGGCATCTCAAGACAAAAAATACTATAATGGGTAGTTAATGCATAAATGAGATACACAACCTAGCAGGATGCTACATGAATGTCATGATAATTAATTACACTTGAAAATCAATAATTAAATTACAATGAAATTATGAAAAATCAATAAGGGGCTAACTTGCTTAACAACAATATATATCACAACACAAGATCTAAATTTTCAGAGCACACTAAAGTTATAACAACAAATGAGAGTCATAAACGGGCTCTCGACCTATCTGGTGGTCACATCCATCAAATTTGCTATATCAGTCTCAAAATATTTCAGTCATTTCAACACAATACTAAAACTATCATGACATGATACATCATAATAAAATCACAAAACAAGCAATATGTGTTACGCTTAGGTCTGTGTGTGTAAATAGCAATCAGTGCTCTGCTGTTAAGGGCAATTGGTCCAGAAAGAACTAAATATCTAACTGGTACATGAGAGAAATTTTATGTAAAAAAAATTATATCACTTCATCTGAACACTCTAAGGGCAATTATTGAGGAGCCATCAAGTTGCAGACTAGATGACATTTTGAACTGACTAGTATGGTGGCACTATTGACATTTTCTTAAAAGTCCCACTCTCGGAAAAACCATTATCTTAAGCCATTTCCAAACCTCCATGTTTCTCCTGACCTAGACCACAAAGGCTAATTACTCTTAGGCAGTCGTCATCAGTACTCTTTGATACTACAGGTCTAGACTTGCGATGTACAAAATAGTATCTATCTACTCCACGCCTCTTTGGGTGTGAGGAAGGTTAAGACATGAAGTTATTAGGACCCCTAGCGAATGATATGAGCCTCTCATCAATCTAGCCCACTATGACTTACACATGGGCTATTTCATTCGCGACTCACATATATGATGAGAGTCAATTTCTCCATCTCTCGGCTCACAAGAAATTCGACAAATAATATATTTATAGGGCTAGGAAGGGAATTACGTAAGAAGACAATTTGCGGTGGATTTGAGTTTTCAAAAATAGCTTGAAGGATCTCATCCTCGAGGGTTCTTATTTTCGGGAGAACGTTATGTTTAAATGACCCATGTTAGGTGAGATCTGATAAAATAACTACTTAACACATCCTGTGATTTGTAAATTAAACAGTGATGGCATAGAGTGACAAATCAAGGGGTGAATCCTAACGGACATGGTAGAAACTCCAAGCGGGGTCTTGAGTCTAGACGGCAAACTCTTACTTCGTACCTACACAAACAAGGCTACGCACTAATATCCATTTTGTCTATATGACACATGGATGATATGGTAGATGCATGTAATCACAATACATCATGAAGACAAACAATATACAAGATGGATAATTCAGTAGATGCACTAACTATATCATTTGAATAACAATAAGTCTGGTAATAGAGTACTATTGAAGGATTAACATTTGAGTGAAATGAATCATGGTTTAAACATGGTAAGGACAATCACAACTCATTAAGCATCAATTTGCAAATTATGATATGTGGCAAGACAAGTGAACTAATCTATTAGACACTCATACACATAATTATATGAAGAACAAGAAACCAATTACTAACCACCTAGAATGCTAACAAAGAAGGGGTATAAGTACATATATGAATAGTTGAATCCCAACAATCTATTAAAGATTTTATAACAATTAGTCAATGTCTAATTAATAAATAAGTAATTGGTTATTTAACAACATCAACCTGAATTGATTAATACATGCCATAATTAAGGAGATTTAGAGTTCTTAACGAATCATTCACAACTAAGAGGTGAATATTCTCATATCATGATACACAACCTCTTAATCTACTATTCATTCACATCTCAAAATCATTACATCATCACAAATATTATAAATACTAACATCAACATCAATTAATCAACAAGTGATTATCATGAAATTACAAAATTAACATATTAACAAAATCATGAACAATTATAAAAATCATGAATGATATGAATAATTATTAAAATAAACTTAAAAAATAAAATTGGAAGAGTGAAAGACAGAATGGGCTAATGCGACGACTGATGTTAGTATAGTCTGATGCGACAAATGATATTATACAAAATCAACATAGTGGTTTGAGGTAAAATTGATGACTGGTCTGACAACTGTGGTTGCCAACTGTTGCCTAGGGGTGGTTGCTATGGTAGCTACACGAAAAGGAGAAGGGATGTAACGACTTGACCAAAAAGTGAAACATAATAGGCTAAGTCATTTCTTTAAAAGTGGTTGACAAAGTAGAAAATTTATAGTTCATTCCCACTTATAAACAAGATCTTACCATAGTAGGTATTAGATTTTGGACTAATTTGAGGGACTTATAATTCACCCACTTTAGAAAATTTTGTCCTTAAAATTCTTACACTTGACTAGTTGCTAGCCTTAACCCAGGTAACTTCTTTGGCCTATGGCTAATAACCTAGTCAAAGTCTTTAGTCCAATCCATCATTTAACACATGAATCAGGTTGCTCTGATATGTTTGCAATAACAAATCCAAAGCATAATGTTATGGGCCTAAGTCATCTCTTCAAAAGTAGTAACCAAGTTAAATATTTATAGTCCATTCCAACTTATAAACATGATTTTATCCTAGTAGGTATTAGATGTAAGATTAAGTTAAGGGATTTCACAATCCACCCACCTTAAGAAATTTCGGTCCCGAAATTCCTACACTCAACCCACCCACTTTAGGAAATTTCGTCCTCGAAATTCCTACACTCGACACATTGCGAGCCTTAGCACATGTCCTTCTCTGCCCACGACTAGCAGCCTTAGCCAACGTCCATAGTTCGGTCCATCATCTAACACAGAACCAGGTTGCTCTAATACCATTTGTAACTACCCGGCCCAAACTGCAACATAATGGGCTAAGTCATTTCTTTAAAAGTGGCTAACCAAGTTAAAAATCTATAGTCTATTCCCACTTATAAACAAGATCTTACCATAGTAGGTATTAGATTTGAGACTAAGTTGAGGGATCTCACAATTCACCCATTTTAAAAATTTTGTCCTTAAAATTCTTACACTTGGCCCTTTGCTAGCCCTAACCCAGTTGACTACTTTCAGTTGTGACTAGTAGTCTAGTTACATCTAACACAGAATTAGGTTGCTCTGATACGTTTGTAATAACGAATCTAAAATACAACGTTATGGGCCTAAGTCATCTCTTCAAAAGTGGTTAACCAAGTTAAATATCTATAGTCCATTCTACTTATAAACATGATTTTATCCTAGTAGGTATTAGATGCGAGACTAAGTTGAGGGATTTCACAATCCACCCACCTTAGGAAATTTCATCCCCAAAATTCCTACACTTGGCCCATTGTTAGCCTCAGCATACTTCCCTCTCTGGCCCGTGACCGGCAGCTTTAACCAACGTCCATAGTCTAGCCCACCATCTAACATGGAACCAAGTTGCTCTGATACTATTTGTAATGACCCGGCCTAAAGAGCAACATAATAGGCTAAGTCATTTCTTTAAAAGTGGTTAACCAAGTTAAAAATTTATAGTCCATTCCTACTTATAAACAAGATCTTATCACAGTAGGTATTAGATTTTGGACTAAGTTGGGGGATTTCACAATTCACCCACTTTAGAAAATTTTATTTTTGAAATTCTTACACTTGGCCCATTGTTAGCGCCAACCCAGGTGACTTCTTTGGCCTGTGACTAATAGCATAGTCAAAGTCCTTAGTCTAACCCATCATCTAACAAAGAATCAGGTTTCTCTGATACGTTTGTAATAACCAATCCAAAGTATAACATTATGGGCCTAAGTTGTATCTTCAAAAGTGGTTAACCAAGTTAAATATATATAGTCGATTCCCACTTATAAACAAGATTTTATCCTAGTAAGTATTAGATGTGAGACTAAATTGAAGGATCTTTTAAGGGAAGCTAGAGCTAGGGCTAGGGCTAGGTTAGGAGGGGAGAGGTCTAGGTGGCCACTGGCCGATAGCAAGAGTGGCGGCAGCAACATGTAGGGAGGCGGAACCAAGGACGGGCATGGGTGGTCGGCTAGGGTGTTGGAAGGAGTTCAAGCAAGGGGAAAGGGAATGGAAGGAAGAAGGGAAGAGGGACACCAGGGCAGTGGTGAGGTGGTGGTAGGCGTGCTGCCGGCGACTGTTAAGAGGTGGAAAGTGGGGTGATCGGTGAACATGGAATGTGGAAGGAGAAGGAGGGAGTGCGTGAAGGGGGACGGGAAGGAGAAGGGGAAGGCGGGGAGGTGGCTGGCCGGTGGTGGTGCTACGCATTCTAAAAACTGGACAGATCGGACAAATGGTTGAACCGACTGTCTAGCGACTATAAAACCCTCACTTGGGTTGCAGGTTTTACAGTGAGAGCATGCAGGTGAGCCACGGTGGTGGTAGGGTGGTGAGGGGCACAACAGTTCAGTGGCGCACCGCAGTTGAGCGTGACTGCAGGAGATGAGGCAGAGGCCGCTGCATGGATGGGGATGGCAGGCTGAGGCAGAGGTGGTGGTATGCAATAGTCACCGCGCGGGCTTGTGGGGCTACTTTGGTAGGGCGGATCTGGCGGGGTGTAAGGGCGGAGGGGCAGGGCAGCTGCAATGGGGCATGACACTGGTAGTGGGGTGGTGGGGTTGCAACGATAGAGGGGCGGCATGACACAATGATGGTGGGGTACATGGTGCCACTGCAGTTGTGCCAACGGCAGTGCCAGGTAGTGGTGAGGCACGGCCGTGAGGCGGCGGCGACATGCAAGGGGATGGCAGGCTGAGGAGGAGGCTGTGGCGTGCAATGGTCGCGCACGGCCCCAAGTACGCATAAGGACTGCGGTGGTGGGGTGTATGTGGCAGGGTGCTAGGGTAACGGGGTAAAGCGGTGGAGATGGGGCATGACAATGGTGGCAGGGCAATGGGGTTGCAATGATGGCAGGTGACAATGATAGTGGGGGGCAGAGGTAGCACGGCGGTGGGGCCAGGTGGTGGCAAGGCGTGGCTGCGTCTTGGAAGCACGCAGCCACACGAACACGCGGTTGCACGCAGGCCATTAAAGGCTGAAAATGGGTGGCAATTTGGTGACATTTATAAAAAAATGATGACAATAATATTTTATTGGCAAATTTTGGCGTTGTTGATTTGACACTAAAAAATCATGTCAATCGGTGATAAATTAGTGTGTCACCAGTGACAAAGTTATAAAAATGATGATACCAATATTTAAGTGGTAAAATTTTGGTGTCATTGATTTTTGACACCGAAAAATAGTGTCAATTCGGAGACAAATTACTTTGTCATCAAAATATCTTGTGACAGTTTGGTGACAAGTTTATAAAAGACAATGACACCAATGTTTAAGTGCCAAAAATTTGGTATCGTTGATTTTTATTAAAAGAAATGGTGTTAATTATGTGACAAATTAGTTTGTCACTGAAATATTAACTATCAATTTGGCTACAAATTTAGAGACAAATTAGTTTGTCACCGAAATATTTGGTGATAAATTTATAAAAAATAATGACACCAATATTTTAGTATCTTTTTTATGATAATTATTTTGTTGCTAAATTTCAGTGACAAAACGGTGGCAAACTTGTCACCAAAAATTTCAGCGGCAGAAAGCCCATTTTCCGGCCATTTTCCACCAGTACTCTGGATTCACATTGGTTGGGAAGTTTTTGTCACTAAAATTGCCTGCATTCCCGATCTATGAAACGACGGCGTTAACATGTAGTGCTCAATCTATTTAAGTCCAAATCAATGCTTTCCCGCAAGGCAATAAGAATGCCAGCGATAGAAATAGTCTTGTGAACTTCATAATTCATCCAAACATGGGTGAGTGAATTTCTCTCAAATATTTTTGGTTTTATTCTTGCCACATGAATTAAGGGACTTTTGCATTGAAAACAACGAAGGAGACTATTCTTCGATATGGTCAATACAAAATGTTGTTTTATGTCTGCTTAGGTGGTTAAATTGTAAGCCTATTACATCACCTTTCAATGTCTTTCTACTTGACAGTAAAGCTTCAATCCAAACAATATGCCCATCTGGTTGATGAAGAATTTTGGCATGAACAAACCATGTGGGTTGGGTAAAAGAAAGTTTTTTTATTAATATAAATGAAAGTGATATATACGTAACATCCGTTATGTTGGATGCATTGTTGGTACAATGTACATAATATATAATTTAGCTCTCTAGTTCAACTGACACTTAGGGAATTGTCTTCTAGGAGACGGAGGTTCAAATCTACGAGGAGCTAAATTTTGATTAACTTATATGTCTTTCCCTAGACAAAGAAATTGATTGATTAAATTCTGATGTTTTGCCTGCTATTGATGTTATAGATTATGAAACTTGAAAAAATCCCTAATGTGCTGGCTAGATGTAATTGATTTTACGATTTTATCTCATCCTTCATTGCTTGTTCAATAAACCTAATTCTATTCAAATTCACTAACAAACTCACTAGACTGCATGCATTAGGCAAGTGCTAAGTGGTAGATAAAAAAAATAAAAGAAATAGAGCAACTTGAAACCATGGTATAAGATGAACTTATTGAGAAGAGGAAGTATTATTTGCATGACTAAACAAAGAGAATAGAGAAGATGTACTTTAAATAAAAAGAAAACAGACTATATCCTTTCAACTTGAAATGTTATGAGTTCAACAAGTAAGAGGTATAAATGAATAAAAAAAATTTACACTTCCAAATTTTCATTGTCCATTCATAAATATATCAAAGGCCATATGAATTCCAATGCCTTCATGAATCTTAGAGTCAAGTTTCACTTCTTTACTTAAAGATAAAAGGACAACTCTTTAGAAATCTATTATTTTTTATGACCTTAGCGGTAAAATCCGTGCTTTTAGCCAGGGCTTATGGATTTCATTATTGGACCAGCTCGAGTTATTTTGGTGTTGGTTTAGGTGGTAAAATGGGGTGTTACATTGGCAGATTTGCCCCCATCTTTTCAAGATCAATGCATTACATAGCCTTGAGTGCTCTAACCAGTTGAGCTAACAGTCCATAAATTGATTTTATTTTGAAAGTATAAATAAAATTTATGAACACGAGCAATACATCTTCTGTCTAAAATAATTGCAACTCTTTAAAAGAATATATAGATTTAAACATCATGTTTTCTTGGGAGACTTCATGGTAACAACGAAATACCCACTAAATAACTAAAGGCATTTAGAAAAGGGGCAATTAAATAAAAAAATGGAACATGCAAAAATTGGTTCGAATTAGGAAAATAAAACATAGGCAATTTGAAAGAAATGATCATTTATAAATATGAAAATTTAAAGTTGTGAAATAGAAAATTAACTACCATAAGTTGTAAATTTTGACGTTTGATTAATTAGTAGAGATTCATAAATTTATTTTGTGTTGCATCTGGCTATTATGATATTGTTAGGAGGTTGAGTATGTTGTGATTGTTTGTGACTTTAATAGTTGTTAGAATGTTGAAATTGTATCTTGTGTAAATATATACGAAGAAGAGTACAGTGCATGTTATGTTCTACGTCCTAATTTCGTCCTAAATTATTTGCTTATACCAAAATAGAACCATTTTATGTTTTCTTTGTTGAATGCAACTTTGCATTCCTTTTTTTTTCTTGTGTAATTTTTTCTGTAATTGTTGCCCATCCTATTTCTCTATGGTGAAAGACAAGGCTCCTGTTCTTGTTTGTCTGAGTTGCCCACCCTTATTTATCTCTTAAGTGAATCCTCTATAACGACCAAGTTTAATGGTCCCAACTTTGTACATTGGTCTATTACCATTAAGACATTTCTTACGTCAAGAGACAAGATACTATATCGATAAAGATGTGAAGTGGATCAAGGAAGATGGTCAAGCTCCATTTTAGCTTTGAAACAACATGTTGCCTAATATCAGTGCTGATGTTCTCTTTGACACTATGTATAATGTCTATAACTCGGTAAGTGATATATGGGCTGAAACAATAATATTAATAAGTTCTATGAATTGTGTGATGAGATCTTCAAGTTGAAGCAAGCTTGAAAATCTTTGGAAAATTATTATAGTTGTTTTTAAGGCAAGTGAGAAGAGCTTACCCTATAACAACTTTATCCTAAGAATTTGGCGAATTGGAAGCAACAACAGGAACAGCTAAAGTTATCTCCTTTTTATCTGGCCTGGATGCTAGTTATGCATCTACCAAGAATAAATTTCTCTCTCATAGTGAGTTACCTACTTTAAACATTGAAAGGATTTCAGTGTGCAATGAAATAACTAAAACATGTAAATAAACTAGTTTGTATTGAAATACAAATATAAAGAATCTTGACCTATGAAGATACTAAAAAAATATAACTTGATTAATCACAAATAATCACAAGTGTTGGCGAACTTGCCAAGCCATACAAGTTGTAAAAATTTATATTTAGCGTAAACAATTTGTAAACAGACAGAGTAAGGATAAGAAACACAAATATAAAGATTTTTTAGAAGGTTTCGAACTCATATTCCTCTCTTCTACACCACCAAATCCTTCACTTGGATAGGTTTTATATGCTTCAGTATGGCCAAACATTGATTGTTACAATACAAATGTTACACATATCTATCATTGACTAGGCTTAACCCAAGTGCTTTACAAGCCCACTTATCTTTCAGTGACACGCTTGCCCTTCACCCCTTGACCTTAAGCCATATACAGTTACAACAAGTACACCACTCCACACCCCAAGTATCATACGACTACTAGTGAACCATAACACAGGAGGATACTTGATCTTGCATCCACTAATCATACTCAATTAGTGTTACAACACCTCACAAGATCAACAATATCTTTTACAACACAATCACTTAAGAGATACAATAGTTACACCACTACAACACAATCTCTTGATGCCTAAGGTTGATAATAGATGAAGCTTATATGAAGTTTTCTCTCACTATAGTTCTCAACCTTAATTGAACTTGAAAACTTAGAACACTTCAATCAATCTTAAATGTTTGTTGGCTTTAAAGGCACTAACCAAAGGCTCTATACTACCACAAAGCTCCCACCTTTATAAAGTAACAAGTCCAAGCTTCCAACCACTTAGCATTTAATTTTGAAAAGGTTGCTCCAAACACCAACACTAATTTCCCACTCTAAATTACATATCTACTCTTATTAACAAAAATGAAACTCAATACTGGCTTGTGATTAAAAGTAAGAGAATTAGCCAATTATAATACAAGAAAAATCTAAAAAATACAATAAAAATATTTCCTGTAGAGGGTCATGGGTTTGAATATCGTTAACCTTAATTTCTTAAAAAAATTATAATAAAAATACCTTTCACGGTAGAAAGTCATGAGGTTGAATCTCACTAACCTCAATTTCTTTAAAAAAAACTTTTCACGGTAAAAAGGTCACGGGTTCGAACCAGGCTAACTTTAACTTCTATCTTCCTACTAATAAGAGTCTTGTCTAATTGTCTTAAGAAATATAATTAAAAAATTAAATAATTATAATTCATATTTTTATTCAAATAGGAAATGTCGTTAAAGTTAATAACAATCTATATCTAAGATATTAAGTTATTACAGCTTATCTCATTATTTAATGAGAGTTTACATATAAAATTAAAATTTATTGGCACAACATCTTGCCTAGTTTTGTTAAATTATGTGGTTGTGATCGGTAATTGAGGAGATACATTTTCTACTAGATGGGATGGAAATATATGGTAGTAAAACTGGCACATACTTGTGCTCAATAACACACACCTGTACTAAGTCTTATTATTATTCTTCTTCCACTTGGTACCCAAAGGTGTCAGGGACATAGACCTTAAATTAAGAATCTATGTAATTATAAACGACAAATTTTTTTATAGTTGGACGCCTTACCTGACGTTCACCCTCTTTCTCTATTTGGCTTGGGACTGGCAATATAGAAGAAGCATTGGTGGAGTAACACTAACCTATACTAAGTAATGGCAAATAATGATTACCTCTTTCTTGATTTATTATTATTATTATTATTATTATTATTATTATTTTCGATTTAAGCCTATGCTTGACAATAATTTCTAATGACAAGAATTGTTGAATTGTATTTAAGAAAGTATATGATCACAGAGACTAAAAAGAGAGAGTGTTGTGGATATAAGCGCTCTCTGAACAAGTGATATGTGAATTAGATTTGAATATTTTTCTATTTCGAACTTGTAAATTGCCGTGTTTATGATAAAAATGCTAATTGCTTGAATTGGTTTAGAATCTTACGGTCTATGTGAAAATGAAATATTAGATTCATGTAATATTATACATGATCATGACATGGAACACAAATTTTTCAGGTTGATATCTTCATTCGCCAGATGAATTCTATCCCTGCATTTACGGCCAATTTGACTGTTGAATCCTTCAACAGGCGAACCTTGTGCTAATTTTTGTTCTTGGCAGTGGTATATAATATATGTTTTTCCTCCTCATTATAGCTAGTTTTCCTTTTTAATTGAATATCCCTATAGAGACATTAGCTTTTGACTTTTTATATTTGAAGCAAAAGTTTCTTGTTGAATTCAAATTTGGATGTTCATGATGTGATGTACATTTACGATTTTTTGATTTGGTTTTACTTCTACAAAGTGTGGTATCATGGATGCCAATGTTCGTGTTGGTTGTTTTAAATTTCTTTTTGGCTATGCTGCGTGTAGTTTTTCTGGATTTATTAGTTATCATTTGGTTATTTGTACCCCATCTATAATTCTCTGTAAAAACTGTCGCGTAGCAGTCGGCCTTTCATGAGTCATATTTCCTGTGCATATATGAACATGATATCCATTTGCTAATTGATGTAAAGTGCTGATCTGAACAAAAAAATTTAAATCATAAGCAAATTTAGCCTATCTGAGGTATGTTTATCTGTTATAGTTATTTCAGCTGAGATGCAGCAGGGGCTGAAGTAAATATAATTAGTAGATCATGAAAGCTTGTAGGCTGTTCATGTACGCTATGACAATGTCTTTCAGCGTTCTTAAACGCAGTTTGAACAAGTGCGTGGTACATTCATAAGAGATTGAAAGATCCTTTAAACTACTTGGACATGTAAGCATTGAAAGATTTAGACCTGTGCCATCTGTTGCACATTGATGGGATAACAATCATTTGGTGGTCCACTGAAGGCTCTCTGGGAAAGGACTACATTGGCGGCTTCCGTCGGGTGAAAGGCATCCCAAAAGAGGTACTCTTTCCTGTTTGTGCAGGGCAATGACAATGGAAGGCAGGTTATTCCATGGGCTTCAGCGAGACCGCAGCAGCCGTGATCTATGACATTGAAACCTATCAGAAAATGTGCATTAGCCGACTCTGTTACAGGGGCAATTCATTTCTTGGAGATGTGTGTTCTACACAAAAGGTATTGTACTCACCATAACTGGCAGGATTATTGAGCATGTCTCCAACACCTGCATATGTGTTGCCATATGTGAAGATTGCTCCAGGGTGATTGCCGTTCAAAAGGTCAACCAGAGATCGCAGCCCTTCGTTGAAGGACCCGACTATTTCGTTCACGTAGTCGTAGCACCTCCCCGCCGGGGCCATCCCGGTTGCTCTTTGGTTTGGAATGCAACCAAGAGGACCAACCCCTGCCAGTAAGAATTTTCTTAACCCAACACTATGCAGGGGCTGGAGGGTTAGAAAAATAGTAGTTAGTCTTGGTAAAATTTTCAGTAATATTTGTGGTTCCTACAGGTAAAAGTGTAGTTGATTCTGTTTCGGGTTAACTTTTTATACGCCTACCAATATTTGTCTGGTGTAGTGGTTGATCAGAAGATCCGCAAACTCTTGGGGAGTGTAGTTGAAGCTAGAGCTGTACATGGATGGCATGAGATAGTTGTTGATGTAGTCATTGCTACCAAAGACCATTACAACAATGGATTTTGCAAGGAATTGGCTTAGATTCCCAGTAGTCGTCTGACTCCTCAAATCATCTACATTGCTTTCAAAGTTGAGCACCTGTTGGCTCAAGCTAACCCTCTCACCCTGCCATCACAACTTACTATCATCAGAATCTACGTATATCTATATTGGCCGCTAACATTTTTATGTTTAAATCCTAGCATCTGACTAAACTGATAATTCTTGTTGCTATATAATTAGCAGTTTTGTTGGTTGACGCCCTTATCTAGATACTGTTCATCCATGATTAGATGAGATATTGAGAGAGGATAACAGACATAGTTTTGCCCTGTTTCGTCAAGAATGCCGGCAGCTGCTGATGCATAGTTGACACCATGTAGCAATCCAACCCCTTTTGTGCTTGGATTTGAGTATGCTGGGAGGTATGGAAGGGCCATCATGTCACCTGATCAAACAAGGAAACAATCACTATAGAATCAGTAGCATGTTCTTCTATGTTGACTAGAAGTTCTGTTGACACCATGTAGAATTCCATTCCCTTTTATGCTTGGATTTGGTATGCTGGGACTGTGGTGTATGATCACTTACAGAACATGTCGACTATTGTTTTTCCATTGCAAAACCTCCCTGTTGGTCCCTGATTGAAGTCTACTCCATATGGTTGGAAGTTGGATTTGGCCAAAGAGCTTATGTAATTGTTATTTCCATCATCGACGAGTGAGTCTCCGAAAACCCACATAGCCGGAACTTGTGCTGCCATAGCCAGTCTAGCTCCAACTTGTAGCAGAAGTAGAACTGCTATCATCCTTCCTCAGTATAGAGCGAACAAACTCGACCGGTCCATTTTTTTATGGGTAGTATTGATTTTTATAAGGATACAATCTTGGGTTCTGCCAGTGAGAATTTTATAGATGTATGGTTGAATTGAAAGATGACATCTTGGCAATGTGAAACGACTAGTATCCAAATCCACCGCAGGTTTTGGGCAACCTTTGAGCTGTACTCTTCTTATTCTTAGCATCTTTTTCGTGAATTGGATATGATAAATCGGCGCTTGTGTTTCCATACAATGGAAACGTACAAACTCAAATCTGTCATATGTAGAGATGGCCATCGGCGAGCTGATGAAAAATGTGATACAAGTTGGTTTTTTCTGGTGTAAAGATAGCTTTGAAATCGTTCAAATTCTTTTGATCCGGTTTGTTTCATATAGCAGACAATGGCATCACAAGCTTCATTCATACACTACCATGTGGATGCCAACTAATTTGTTCACTTTCAATTGTTGAAATGATGTCATTTGCGTGTCAATATCTGGTACATGAATTGCATGCTTTGTGTAGAAGCTTTGCTTTGGAAAAAGGGACTGCTGTATATTGTCCTCTATCTGCAAGAATCACGTCAAAGATAACAGATATGATCTCATACAGCTACCAACAAAACTAAGTTAGATTATCTTATTCTTTGAAAGTGTTAATTTGATTTTTTAAGTATGAAAAAAGCTGGGCCGTTGAATTTGATTTTTAAGCATGAAAAAGCTAGCTCGTTGAATCTCAATCCATATCTCAAGTCTTAAGAAGGATGGCCTCATAAAGTGGGATATCACAGTATTGATAAGAACAAGGTTTGCAATGCTCCGACTAGTTGTGGTTCATAATTCCTTCAATACTAGCGTTGGGTAGGATGCTAATTATATTTCTACGCTTGAATGGTGTTCTAAGAGCAAAATCAGACTTGCCCATCTTGTGATGTGAGGAATAGGAAATCAAAGCTGTGTCATTTTCGTCCAAGCCACAAATTATATTGAATATACTATTCTCCGGTTCAGTAAACCTTTCCCCCAGAATGTTTCCTATCATGCTGTGTCCTTGATCTCTCTCCTTTTACTATGAGCAGTAGTAACTAGTGTGAGGTAGTTGGGAGAAGAGGCATTAGAATGAAAGCCAGCATTATATCTTGGTATGTTTATCTGACATTATCAAATCTTCATGGTTTTGTAGAAGAATTGCAGGAGATAAGGAGCAAGTGCTAATCTGGCTCATTCATGCCTCCATGTGGACACAAAGAACCAATGATCTTGTCTGGACTCCAAACCAGTTAGTGCAAAGCAAGACAAAAATACCCTTTTTTAGTGCTAACAAGGACAAGATAATTTTCTTGATTATCATGTTTAGTCATGCAGAATTGGTTTGATCATTCAGTGGATGTTTAGTAAAGTTCTAACTTGATGGAACACATTTTGTCCCGGTGATATGAGCACACGTGTGTAAACAAGGATCCTTGACAAGCCAAGAGATGAGGTGCACATAAATCATGTAATTTATGAATTAGTGAGGGGACAGATGCTGAGTGGTTCCTCTTGCCATAGAGGCCAAAATTCAAGGGGTATGAGCTCATTTTAGCCGAGTTAAACAAAATGGTTAAGATTATGCAAGTGTACTGACACGTGGGCATACGTTCTACGGTTTGTTATAAGGAAGTTATTACATGTAGGATACGGAGCTTTCAAGCCTGGGAGCCGAACTCGACGGTTTAGAACATGCATTGTACAATGTTCTCACCCTACAAATGACAAATGGAATTGTTTCCTCAATGTCGAGGAATGTGTAAAAAATCTTTTGGTATTCATAGATGTTGTGCGTTGTAAAAATAAATAAACTTAGGCTCTTTGGCGTTTCAGGTCTATAAAAATTTTTACTAATACGCGTGCCCGTCAAGCCTGTTCTTCTCGTCTATGCTATGTCTCCGTTTTTTGCTTCATTAATACAAGTATTTCGTGCTTAAAAAAAGGAAAAAGAAACCTTGTATGGCCATAATTTGAAAGCTTTTGTTTTACTCAAAAGATTTCTCGAGTCAACTCGACTCGGTGGCTTTCCAAATCAATTCTAGGGATGGCTTCGTTCTAATTGATTTAGCAATTGACTCTTTGATTCATGTAATTATTAAAATAATATTATTTTTTAGATTAATTAAATCAATATTTTAAAGTAATAGAAGTCATGTATATATCAATTTCAAGTATCATAAAGGTGATATATGCCATGGTTGCAAAAATCGGAATCGGAATCGGAATCGGAGTCGGAATCGGAATCAGAATCGGTCTAAATTATATAAAAATCGGTCCAGTTAAATCGGTCTGAGTCGGTCCAAATCAGTCATATATAATAATTTAACAACTCATAACATAAATATATAAAAATTAGATATTAATGTAATTTTGATATTATTGTGTGTATTATATTTTATTATTTTTTGGATTTTTTAAAATTATTTTTAATTAATTATTATTTTTTATTCAGGTTGGAATCGAACCAATTTTTAATTATAAAAATGCCACTCCCGCTCTTCACCCCCGTCGTTGCCGCCCTACCACCCCCTGCTGGCCCACGCCCGGACCCTGCCCCCGGCCTGCCCCATCCTACCCGGACTCCCCCAGTCGGCCCCGCCCCACCCCGCCCTGTCCCCCTTACGCATCTGCCCAGCCCCGCCACCCTAGTCCCGTCAACCCCGATCCGTCCCTCGGCCGGCCCTGCCTCCCCCTGCCGGCGCTGCCTCCCCCTCCGGCCCTGCCCTACCTTGTCGGAGCGAAGGGGCGGCAGCGGCGGCAGAGGGAGAACAAGGGGTATTTCCGTTATTATAAACTTTAAATTTTTATTTTACCTATGCATAAATAATTTATATAATATAAAATGAAGGGTATTTTAGTAATTTTTCCAAAACCGATTCAAAAATCGATTCCACCCAAATTTGACGTGGATTTCGCCCGATCCGATTTAAATCGGCCGATTCTGAGTGAATTGGCTAATTTTTTTCAACAATTATATATACTAATTTCATATAATTTTTTATTTATATAATTAAAATTTTAATATGAATGACTATAAGTGAGTTTGGAGTTGATTCCACTCTACAATATGTCGAGTCGAGTCTAAGTTTTGAATTTTTAAACTATGGTGTGGGCTATTATATTGTTAATGGGAAGACATGTTATAACTTGTAAGATTGTTTAGCTTTGAAGATATTATTTGCCATTAAGATAGGAATTTGGAATTGTATATTCCTTGCAATTTTCTTTTTAGTTTAAGTTTGTTGATTTTAGAAAGCTAAATCATACCTCTCAGCAGAGGAATTATTCACAAGTCACTTTTACTTTATTAGAAATGAAATGACAAGTCCACGGTCCAGAAATTACAGAAATGTGTTTCTTCTAAATCTCCTGGCTTTCTTCTTTTTGTTCCTCTTAAAAAAAATAATGAAGTTATTATTATTATCCAAAAAGTAACTGCTGTTTTGGTAGTTTTATCTTGGAAATAATTGCATTTTTAAATAATTATGATCGATTAAATGAATAATTCCAATGGAGTTTATTATATTTACATTTTCCCTATCTGGCCGACCTTAATTATTGTAACTATACTTAGTGAAGGGGCTGATAGTGAACATATATTTTTTTTCCGTGGCAAGTGACACGTGCATACACTCACCTACACACCAATCCTACTGTATAATAAGCATCCCCTAATTTACTATCAACCTCTTACATTAAAGCTCTACCGTTTTTTTCGCTCTGGTCATGTTTTAACTTTTTTTGAGTTGTGGTTAGTTCTGGCTTCACAATATTTTTATGAGCTCTTTAATACTCATTTAATTTAAAGTTATTATTATTATTATTATTTATTAGGAAAGTGGTAGATAATAATTCTACCTACATTAGAAAATTTTAAAATATCAATAAATTTTAATATATTTATAATTACACTATCAAACTAAAGTTTCTTACTTAATTTAGATTTTTACATATTTTATATATGTATTTATTTGCATATTGTTATTTATGATTAAAAATACTTAAGAGTATAACTATGTTCGAATAAAAAATCTTTAAAAAAATAAATTATATTTAGTACACATTAAAATTGAAATTATTTTTACTATTTGTATACAATTATTTTTCGTAAAAATTAAATAAATATTATTATTTTTATTTAAAAATAATATAATAATAATTTTAAAGTTAATTTTGTATATTCTTAATATATATTATTAATTAATATGTTTCAAATATACCCCGCGCATTGCGCGGAGTCTTTGGCTAGTTATCATTAATAAAATGGAAACCAACCTCTAAGAAAAGTACTATAAAATTTAACCAATATATATAAAAATTAAATTATTTTAGTTTATCTTTATAATTAATATATTAAATTATTATATTCTATCTTATGAAATTAGAGTTTATCTCTAATATTAGTTGCGCATGGCACATCTTTCCTACTTATCTTTAAAAGAGCAAGAGGTTTGATAGCATTTCTCGTAGTAATAGAACACAAGATGTTTGGAATATGGTCGGTATAAAATATAGAAGTGAGCTTGTTTATATTATCAGAACACTTTAAAAGCACAACTGAGGATGTAATCTCTAAAGTTGGGGCAAGTGGCAACAATGCACTCAATTGTGTTCATCCATATCTTCTCCCATTGCCTAATTACACTTGATGATACTTACTTCAACCATGAGAATGCGTTATCAGCAGAATTTAATTAGCAAATCAACTTACCACTAAGTTCATTTTTTGTTTGTGATAACTCTGCGCAGCGTTGACATCATTGTGGTTGCCCCACTCGTCTTTGTGTTTTTAGGGAAGTAATGTCAAATTTCCAATCAATGGCACAACACTGGTTTTTTAGTTTGAAATGTGTCACACTGATCTTGTATAAACTTTTGTGGGTAGCTTCCTAATTCATAGCTTTTAGAAGATTGACATTTTCAGAGTTAGTTGAATGATATGTGGCCATTATATCCAAGATAAATGTATGGAGTGTATCTATAAATGTATCACACTGATCCTGCATAAACTTATGTGGGCACTTTCCTAATTCATAGCTTTTATAAGAATGATATTTTCAAAATTAGGAGAATAATATGTGGCCGTTAATATATCCAAGGGAACTCATGTATAATATATATAATTGTATACATGAAACCATCTTCAACAATATGTATGATCACATCCCCACATGAATTAATAATGCAAAGACAAATAATTTCTACTTTTGACTATTCTTGAATAGATGATCACTAAAAGGTTCCGCATATATAGATAGAATTCTGTAAAGTATGTTTTTTTATATTTTTAGAATTAGTGGTATGTATGAAATGAGAATTGTGGGAAGGAATCAACTTCTAAACCATGTAACTGTATGAGAAGGTGACAACCAATTGGTAAAACTGGCCACTTTCACCATCAAAGAAAGATATACTGCCCAAATCTTGGATTAAAATTATGTTGTGGAGTTCAAAGTTCAAAGCCGCCATTGCCGCTAGAAAATGGTGTCGGCCACAATTCCCCTTTTGAGTAAAAGCAGGAAGAGAGGAGTAGTGCAAGTGTTGGTGTGGGAAATAGAATAGTGAACAGACAAGCACAATTCTCGAGTAATGTTTATAGGTAGGATTGTTTATGGCCTCTCTCATAAGACATTCTCTCAATTAGCAGATCAGATTAAGTATATATTTACCCTCTATATTAAAAGTGATGCTTAAGAGTGGAATATACATGGAAACAAAGCTCAATCTGTCGGGACAGTTTTGTGGTGATCTGATCCTAACTAACGTACAGTTTGTTATTTGAGCTCCATTGACTTACCCGGAGGGGATTTCGGTGTCGCCTGTTGCCGCCAATGAGATTTCTGTTTTGGGTGAGATTTTATGAAAATGCCAAAAAAATAAAATTACGAAATTAGTAAAACGGCGTCACAAGTTACCAAAAAAGGGTGATTTTTAAAATCTCATTGGTGACTTATGGCTAAGCCGTAAAAAATTTGCCCGGCAATAACTCATTTTAGGACTTTTTGGGCGAAAAATAGATAATTTAGACTTATTAATCTACATATACTTTGCAGACTTATTAAGGTGAACTTCGTTATCCAAACATGTAGCTGACTAAAACTACCTAACACACCCGAAAACTAAAGCTAGTAGCGATGCTTGGCCTACAGTACTGATCAAACATTGACAAAAATTACTACCCAATATTGTCTCAATGCAAAGATCACATATCTATATCTTTATTAATATATAAAATTGAAGGCTTTTAATGTGGTACTGACACGTGTTGTTTACTTTTACAATATTACCTCTGTATTTTATATTTACAAAAGTTTCTGTTTTTAGTGTGGTACTGCGATGGTTCTTCTAAATTTTTTAAAATATTTCCCTTTTATTTCCTGTTGTCAAAAATTTTAGTTTACTTAGAATATATCTCATATATTAAAACTATTTTATAATATAATTTTTTATTTATTATTCGTAAAAGTAAATTAAATACAAATTGTAATTTTCAAAAAATTATATACTGTCGTTCATCATGTGAATTAACGAGTAGTTCTTAATATGAGTTCCTCATATAATATCATTGGTTCGACTAAGCGTCAGATAATCTACTTGGTTAAACTCTAATATTTGTTTAACACCTAGGGTAAAAGTTTTTACACCCGTACTCATGAAACAGGGTCATCAATTTGTTGGGCTAGACGACTTGTTGAGACGATGGGACGCCATGCGAATGGGTCATGGGCTGGTTGGCTTATAAGAGGGTAATGATCATGGACCGACTAGAGGTGAGGGTTAGATAAGTTGATACCTTGACAAGGTTGTGACTAGTCTTGAGCATAGTTCAGCTATCTGACTGAACCGAACCAAACTATATTTGGTAGTTCGGTTCTAATTCGGTTTTCAGCTTTATTTCGGTTCAACCAAAATACTCTTATTTGGTTATGGTTTTTTTGGTTTGGAATCCATTTCCAAACTAGATATCTGAATAAAATCAGATAAAAAAGATCTCGGTGAGGACCCTAGTGTTGCCCACCTCCACCATCGCCTCCCCTTCATACGCCTTCCCGTTGGCCACCGGCACTCAACAACCCCTATGGCGGAAGAGAAGAGAGTGTGGAGATGGTGTAGAGTTTGTAAAACTCATGACTCGAGTCAGAGTTTTACATTAGTGAACCAATTAATTCAATCGTCGGTTCAATTTGAATCACTTTCATGATATGTGTGCTCAGCCGAAGCTAGTCGTGCGTTATGAGCAATGGGGGAGTGTATACGAGTATACGATGATAACACAACAAAATGTTGAGAAAAGAGTTATAAGTGTATATCATAGCATCAAGTTATTTTTTTAATGTATTTGATCGTAAAATTATTTTTAAGCCAAATAACAAATTAGGATGCGTTATATAGCACTTTGGGGGGGTTATTAGTTATAGAACACGTCATTTTGATGTTATGGAGTGTATTATATTTTATGGGATTTTGCATATTTTTTTGGAATTTATTATGAGTTAGCTATTATTTTTTATACGAGTTGGAGTCGAGTCAACTTTTGTTAACGAGATTACCACCCAAACCCTCACCCTGACGCCTTCCCCTTCTCATCCTGATCCTTTCCTCAACCTTGCTACCATTGCCTCCTCTGGTTGTTGCATCGCCGCCAATTGACACCACCGAGCTGCGCTGGAGTGTTGTTGTGCCGTGACCCACCATTTTGGCCGCCGCCCGGCCTCCATGACATCCCGAAGACATTGGAATGCTCCGTGCTCCCGACACCGATTCCATTGCCGGTTGCACCACTCCATGGTGGCCTTGCCGCCATTTCTACCCCTTGTGATCCTAGGAACCTTTCCCCACATTGTACGCCACCATCGAGACCGGCCAAGGGCTGATTGAGCAAGCCGACCTACCTCGACCTTCATGGCCGTTGCTAGTGATCATTATTGCCGCCGTTGTCTTCTCCACCACCGTGGTTGCATTGACCTCGCCAAGCTGGTGCCGGCCCACAGTTCCGATCTCCTTGATGGAAAAGTCACCATAAAACCATCAAAAAGCCATTGAAAAATTGCGAGAAATCACTGGAAAATAGGATTTGATGGAATTCATTGTAAATCGCCAAAATTTTGCCAAATTTGTCCAGCCAAAGCCGATAAAACTTTCAACGCCATAGGGTTCCGAATTTGAGTCCCGAACTGTGCGACAAACCCTAGTCATCGCTGATTGCCAACGAAATGAGGTATAACTAACTTTAACCAAATTAATTGAAATTGATAATTATGAGGACATCATTCTAGGATTTGATTGATTAGCGTGATAAAATATTTTGATTGTAAATAAAATGAATTTTATGATTTGAATTGTATTGAAATAAATGCTAATGAACTAATTAAGTAAATTAAGTATGAATTGTTAATTAAATGCAACATAACCTAGAAAATCTTGATGTGGATTGATGTGAGTGCTTAAATTGAGTATGCTAGTTGGGATGTATGAATGCATCATAACGGGCGGTAGCTTTTAGTTTTGATGTGTAGGTACGGAGTACAAGCTCGCCGCATAGGCACATAGACACAATTGGAGCTTGTTTAGAATTCACTTCTGGTTTGACTCTTTCACTCTATCTTGATTTGTTTAAACATGTAAGCAGACAAGTTGAGTCATGGATTTATCGTATCCCACTCCACACGAGCCATTTAGTCATGTAAATTTACAAATTAATAACCCTTGAAGATGAGATCCCTCGAGCTTGTTTTTGAAAAATCAGATCTAGATTATGATGCCTTTGGGCCTACTATATTAGAATCCCTACCTAGACCTATGTACATAAGGTTTTTAACCGGTTTTCCCATGAGATGTGAGACAAGGGAAAGTTGACTCACATGCACCGATAGCTATTGCATGTGCTAGTCAAAACGGGCTATCGATTGGTGAGAGGGTTGTTCCAATCCCTAGGGATCATGAAAACTCTACCTTTGAGTTCATCAAACCTGAAAAAGTATGGAGGATAAAAGGTACTACAATACAGCACATGTCTAGACATATGGGTTTAAAGGGTACTGAAGGTGCCTACCTGAGAGTACTCGGTCTCTATGCTCAGGCCCAGGAGTGATACGGAGGATGTAGAGGGCTTTAGGATAGTTGATTTTCCCATAGAGGGGACAGTTTAAAAATGTCGAGGCATGCTGTCGAGCCGAGGTCGATGGCTCATAATTAGGCCCTTATGAGAGTTTCTATGTAGAAGTTTATGAATGATTTCATTTAATAGGGGAGTTAGCTCTTCATTGCTAGTTTGATTATTATTTATTTTTTGACTATTAAGACTCATTACTGATGTTTTTGTATTATATATGTAGGTGAGAACCATAATGAATGCAGTCATGACTGTAGGGGAGTAGCAATGCACCATGCATACAAGTACCTGCCAAATGGAATGAAAATTTGGTGTTATGAATTGCTATGAATTATGATAGATGAATGTTATAATGATTTGATATAGGAATTGTTGTATAAATTTAATGAAATGGCCAGTTGATCTCTAAAGCTTCATATAGACTGACACATCTTGAGCTCAAGGAACTCAAGGAACAGTTATAGACACTGTTGGATCAAGGGTTCATCAGACCGAGTGTCTCTCTATGGGGTAAGCCAGTGCTATTTGTGAGGAGGAAGGATGGAAACATGTGTTTAGACATCGATTACTGGATGCTAAACCAAACAACTATTAAGAACAGATACCCTCTTCCTTGCATTGATGATCTATTTAACTAGTTGAGCTCAACAGTCATCTTCTTGAAGATCGATTTGAGGTCAGGATACTACTATTTAAAGATTAGAACAGAAGACATCCTGAAGACTGCATTCAGGACAAGATATGACCACTACGAGTTTTTTGTCATGCCTTTTGGATTGACAAATGCTCCAACAATATTTATGGACTTGATGAACAGAGTGTTCAGTCTATATTTAGACCAATTTGTGATTGACTTTGTGGACAACATATTTTTATACTTTTCGTCCAGGGAAGAGCATGAACAACATCTGAGGATTGTGTTGCAGGCATTAAGAGAGCACATGTTGTATGGAAAGTTTTTGACGTGTAGTTTTTGGATCTCAGAGGTGAACTTTCTTTGCCATATTAGGTTAGCAACAGATATCTTAGTAGATCTAGCCAAGATAAAAGTAATACAGTGGGACCGGCCCGAAGACACCTACAGAGGTTTGGAGTTGCATATGCCTAGCTGGATATTACTGACAGTTCATTCAAGGTTTCTCTTCTATAGCAGCCCTTCTTACATGGCTGATTAGAAAGAAGGAACGATTTAGATGGACAGATGAATGTGACTAGAGTTTCAAGACATTGAAGAAGAAGTTGACTTGGGCACCTGTCCTCACATTGGTCTAGGTTGTGTTTTGATGCAGAAAGATTAGGTTACATCCTATGCATCTTGTCAGCTTAAGGTGCATGAGCGTAACTATCTTACACACAACCTAGAGCTCGAACTAGTCATATTTGTTATCAGAATATGGAGGCATTACTTGTATGGAACATCTTTTAGACTCTTGACTGATCTCCAAAGTCTGAAATATATCTTCAGGCAAAAGAATTTGAACAACAGATAGAGAAGATAGTTAAAGCTATTATCAGACTATGAGATCAACATAGCGTACCATGATTGATAGAAGTGTTAGTGACTCAACATGCTACAAGCCAGATACAGTTGGTTAAAATGATGGCACGATTGACTATTCAACTGAGTGTGCTTGAATAAATCAGGGTTGCATAGGAGGCAGATAAACAATTGAGTCAGTGGCTAGAACAAGGAATACACAAGGAATTAAACAAAGATGTAGATGTGCTAGTCAGACTGAGAGGTCAACTATTTGTGTCAAATGTTCTAGAGTTTCCCGACTTGGAAGTAAGATTCTTCACTAGCTTCACACTTCGCAATGCACAGTGCATCCAGGTAGAGGGAAGATGTGCCACGATGTCCGACAAGCTTATTGGTGGCCAGGAATAAAGAGAGAGGTGTATGACACACTCACTAGATATTTGGTGTGCCAGCAAGTGAAAGCCGAACACGTACCTCCAGGTGGAACACTACAGCCCTTGGAAACCCAAAAGTGGAAGTGGGAGAGCAAAGCATATGACTTTATAGTCAATGTACCAAGGACCTGCTAAAAGAAGGATGCTATTTGGGTCATAATAGATCGACTCACAAAGAGTGTGCACTTCATGCCAATCAGAATGGATTACTCATTGACCACTTTGGCCACGCTGTATAGAGATTAGATAATAGGACTGCATGGAGTGCCATGGGAGATCATATTAGACATGGATCCGAGGTTCACATCCCGATTTTGGACGGCTTTTCAAGTAGCTATGGGCACTAAATAGAGATTCAGCACAACCTTTCACCCTCACACGGATGGGCAAACTAAGAGAACCATGCATTCTGGACTTCAGAGGAAGTTGGGAAGAGCATCTACCTTTAGTGGAGTTTTCCTACAACAATAGTTATCAGGCCACAATCAGAATGACACCATTTGAGGCACTATACTGCAAACCATGTTCATCTCTAGTATGTTGGGTATAGGGTAGTGAACCAATAGTAGTTGGGCCAGAAATGATCCAGCAGACACATGAGGTAGTGATGTGGATCAGGAAAAGAATGAAGTCAGCTCAGGACTAAAAGAAAAGTTATGCCGCTCAGCTTAGATGTGAGGTTTATTTCACATTAGGAGATCATGTTCTCCTGAAGGTCTCTCTGACTAAGGGAAACATGAGATTCAAGAGGCGTCAGAAACTCACTCTGCTATATATCAGACCATTTGATGTGAGCAAGCGCATTGGACAAGTGGCCTATAGGCTAGCATCGCCGCCTCATCTATCACCTATACATAATGTATTCCACGTATCATTACTAAAGGCGTACTATCCAAACCACTCTCATGTCATCAATTTCAAAGAGATAGAGCTACAACCAGACTTGACATACCCAGACAATGCAGTCAAGATTATGGACCGTCAAGTGAAGGTTCTTAGAAGAAAAGAAGTTCCACTAGTACTAGCACAATGGACTCGACGAGCAGTTGAGGATTCCACATAGGAACGTGAAGATGAGATATCTAGAGTTATTTGAACAACTAGCTTGAGCAAAAATGATAATGACGAGAAATTAGTTATCAGAGTATATGACAGTATGTAGTTATTTTTTATGTATTTGATAGTAGAACTATTTTAGGTAAAATAACACATTAGGATGTGTTATATAGCAGTTTGGGTAGGTTACTAATTATAGAACATGTCATTTTGATGTTATGGAGTGTATTATATTTTATGGGATTTTTTTCATATTTTTTGGATTTTTCTTTGAATTTATTAGGAGTTAGTTATTATTTTTAACTTGAGTCGAAGTCGATTCAAAACCTCACTTTGACGCCTTCCCTTCTCATCCCGATTGCTGCCCCAGCCTTGCCACTGACACCTCCTTCGGCGGCCGGACTGCCAACAATAGATGTCCCCAAGCTCCGCTGGAGGATTGCAACGTGCCACGCTCTTGATGCCGATTCTGCAGGTGGCTGTGCCGGTTTGCCACAGGCCATGCCGCCGTCACTGCCCCTTGCGACCTGAGGAACCTTTCCCCCACACTACACACTGCCGTTGAGACTAGCCAAGGGCCAATTGGTTATGTCGACTGACCAAACTTTACGGCCACCGCCACTTCCGTGGTTGCATCAAGCTCGCTGAGCCGGTGCCAACCCACAACCCTGATCTCTTTGCCTAAAAATAGCCAAAACGCCACCCAAAAACTGCAAAACTGCAAGAAAACACCGAAAAACTAGATTTGCTGGAATTTGTCGGAAATAGCTAGATTTTTGCCAAATTCGTCCAACTGAACCCGATTGAACTTTGGATGTCGTTAGGTAATGAATTCGAGTCCTGAATCACGCGACAAACCCTAGTCGTCGCCGATTGCCGAGGAGGCGAGGTATAATTAACTTTGACCTAATTAATTAAAATTGATCATTATTAGTACACCATGATAGGATTTGATTGATTATCATGATAAAAATATTTTGATTGTAAATAAAATGAATTTGTATAGTTTGAATTGTATTGAAATAAATGCTGATGAACTAGTTAAGTAAATTATGAATTGTTAACTAAATGTAATGCAACCTAGCAAATCTTGATGTGATTGATGTGAGTGCTTTGATTGAGTATGTTGGTTATGATGTATGAATGCATCATAGTGGGCATTAGCTTTTAATTTTGATGTGTGGGTATAGAGTAGAACCTCGCCGCTTAGGGGTGTGGACACAATTGGAGCTTTCTACCAAGTCTGTTTAAGACTTACTCTAGTTTGACAATTTCACTTTATCATGATTTGTTTTAATAGGTACGCGAACGTGTCGAATGGTGTATTTATCATATTACACTCCACACAGACAATTTATTCGTATAAATTTCTAGATTAATAACCATCGAGGATGTAATCCATCAAGTTTGCTTTTGAAAACTCTGATCCAGATTGTGATGCCTTCGGGCCTATTATATTACAATCCGTACCCAAACCTATGTATATAAGGTTTTCTTGGATTTTTCAGTGAGATGTGAGATAAGAGAAAGTCGACTCACACGCATCGCAAGCCATTGCATGTGCTAGTCAAAATGGGCTCTTTATTGGTGAGAGGGTTGTTCCATTCCCTAAGGATCCTAACAACTCCACCTTTGGGTTCCTCAAACCCGGAGAAGTGTGGAGGATTACAGGTATTACAATGTAACGCATGTCTAACCTTGTAGGTATTGAAGGCGCCTGCTTAAGAGTACTCGACATTTGTGCTCAGGGCTAAGAGTGATACGAAGGATGTAGAGGACTTTAAGATAATTGATTTTCCCACACAAAGGAGAGTTTGAAAGTGCCAAAGCATATAACAAGTTAGAATGGGCCGTTGTTGAGCCAAGGGCGACGAATCCTGATTAGTGATATAAATGATTTTATTTAATAGGAGAGTCAGCTCTCGTGTGCAAGTTTGATTATTAGTAATTTTTAGACTAGGATAAACTAATGGGGTCGAGACGCAACTCAGAAAGACAAAAAAAGATTATAATGTGAATGTTGTGTGAAAGTACAGTGTTTTGAAAATGTTTTAAGTTTTTATCGTTATAAATATATGTATTATTTGTTTTTTACATGGTGGTCTTATTGCACTTTTAGGGGAGTCTGTCCGTTTTGTTTTAATAATCGTTGTTTTTTTAAAAACTTTTAATGAGTTTGCATTGTTTCAAATGTGGTTGACATATCATAGCATTCATTTACAATCATGTTAGAGACTAAGCATTTTATCCATGCATTGAAGTCTTGCAACATCATCTTTAAGACGCAAAGAGTAGATTTGGATCGGCTTAACCAAATTAAATAGATTAGCGAACAGTTCGGTCGTCGTAATATTTTCGGTGCGGTTCGTGGGTGTACCAAATTGGGGTGTTACAGACTTGAATTATGTTTTTTATTGGGTGCAATTGATGGAAGTCTTCTATGAGAAGATTAATTTTGTTTTTTGGAAATTTTTGCGATCTTGATTAAGGGATTTGGAGTTTATTTTATATGGTGCTTTGACTGGTTTGTATCTGATTTGGTGTGGAGCAGGAGCTGCTCAAAGTTAGATTCTTTAGGTGTTTTTGAGCTAAGACTGCTTTGTAATTGGTTCGTTGTCTGCAGTGTCAAATTAGTGGAGCAGGAGCTGTGGCAGCGGGAAGAGAAGGGACTGATTGGTGTTCTTCCTGTTCGAGATGCCAACACCGATTCATTGGGTCCTATTTCGTCAACAGGTGAATTTTTTAAGGGCAAGGCATTCAATTCCTTTCTATTGATTCGTTTGGATTTTTTTGTGTGGGAAATTTGATGGCTATATTGTACGCTCAGGAGCAGCGGATCTGAGCCCTAAGGGCAGATCTGTCTCATCCGAATCTACCAAACAATGGCAAGAATCAGCAGGAGCTAATTCATTGGCATAAGAGGTGACTAATCACCTTTCTTCGGTTATTACTTTGTTGTTTTGTTGTTCTTGGTGCAGGCTACTTGAGATGCTTGAGTAATTGTTTCCATTAGCGCAAAATCATCATGGCTAAGGCGAAAACCTGTGGTTTTTCTGGATGTGTCCATTGATGGGGATCCTGCTGAAAGAGTGACTTTTGAGGTAGATTATGTCGTTTACTCTTCTGCACAATGAATGATCTGGTTGATTTGGCTGTACCACATGCTGTATGTTGGTATTTTAAAGGTTGCACGTTTGGACTACTAAAATGTAAAGTACTTGTTTGCAGATATTTTCCAATGTTGTTCCAAAGACTGAAGAGAACTTCCATGCTTTATGCACAGGTATTTTTTCCACCATTTGAGGTTTTTCACTTGCTTCAAGCCACAGCGCTGTTCATCTCTTTATTTGCCAGTAGGAAACATGTACTTTCTTGAGTATGTGTTTAGTTAAAAATTTTAATTTTGATTTATTTGGAACTTAGTTCCTATGGCTATCTTATGTACCAATGAATTTATGATAAGTCTTTTTACCCGTGGAAGTAAATTTTATCTTGTTTGTCCAACTAGAATGCTCTGTATCAGATTGAAAGCTTCTGTTTACGCGAATTCTAGTTTTAATGCAGATCTCGTTAGCCTGCACATTTATTATTATTTTGTTATCGATTTCCTTCCTATATCTTCATTTCCACTGTTGTTTGCGTTTTGTGATATCTCAGTTTTAATTCTTATTCTTCTAGAAAGGAGACACCTTGACCCTCCTTTTGGTGTAGTGATGTGGTGGTTCAATAACAGTGACAAAACCTTGGTAGTTCTCTTCCTGGGTGACACCTCCAAGGGCCGCAAGATAGGAGAATTTACTAGCTTTTACCTCGCTGCTGCTCACGGCCTCTACACATGCCTCTATTTCTCATATCGCCCATTAATCACGACTCACGGGTGATGTATCGTCAATATCGGATTTTGTGTCCGTTGATGCATTGGGGACCGTGTAAATCTTACGACGTTGCAGTGTTGTGCAGAAAATATAACCATCTTTCTTCTCTTACAAAGTTTGATCATCATATAGATATTTGCCCGAGATGTGTTGGTTGTTTGAATGTTTTGTCAGATCTATTGGTTGTTTAGTTGTCTGTGTTTTTTCTTCTTTTCAAGTCTTGGGTTTTACATAATTTGTTTTAAGTTTTATTTTGTGACCTCATAATTAATATTTTTTGAAAAATTTGTAGGTATTTGTTTATTTTTTTACAAATGCTTGAGATGTACTCATATTTACAGTATTGTATTTTTTTACCGCAAGTAATATATGGGCGAGCCGAGTTATTTAAACCCATTGAGTAATATATGGGCAAGCAGAGTTATTTAAACACATTGAATTAGCTGTAAGAGATATATGTTTGTACGTCTTGAAGAAATGAGTGTTTTCCAAGCCAAATAACATAATAATAATGAAAAATATATTTTTACAAACATTAAAACATAATAAAATGTGTGATGCTGTTGTTCACAAAATATTCACCATTATTTCGAGCAAAAAATATTTTAAGAAACTTTCAATTAATTTGAAGAAAAATATACAAGTTGATAATAGAAATATGAATCGGCCAATTATAAAATCAATTATATGGTGGTATCATGGTAAAAATAAAGAAAAATAGTAGTTGGTCATTATTTTGGGTTAATTGGTCAAAATTCGGTTAAAACTAAACCAAACTAATTTGGTTTAGTTGGTTCAGTTATAAGTTACAATTTGGTTCTGGTTTTCGTTAACGAAACAAGCCCATTTGGGCTTGTTTGGTTTCACCTAAACCAACCAATTGATCAGGCTTAGGTGCAACCTAGTGGGTTGAACGGGCATGGGTAGAGAAAGGGCTCATTTGTGGGCCCAACACTATGACAAATTAAATATTGAATTAAAATTTATTAACATTCATAAAAAATAAACTTTTATTAAAAATAAGACATTTAACTAATTAAAATACAATATAAGTAAAAAATAATTAATTAAATTAATGGTTTTAATTTATGTCTTCATTTATTAAGAATCTATCTCCAAAATCAAAATTTATTTCTGCTATAGGCATAATATATACTACAAAAAAAACCCTTTTCTCCACCCTTATAAAAAAACCGTAGAAAAAAGTTTAATTTTTTGCCACACACTTTGTTACACTTTCTCTATGTCTATTAGAACGGTAAAGAAAGAATATAATATTTTCTCTACGTTCAAAGATAAATATGTGTTAATTTTTTTTATTTTTCACCGTACCATTATTTGCCACCCACTTTTCTCTACGATTTCATAATATATTTTAAATTATTGAATTATAGAGAAAACTTTAATTTTTGGTAGTGATAGATTTGCACATAGCAACTATTGATAAGAAAAAATTCATCTATGCATAGTATTTAAAATTCCATTTTGACTCTAAAAATTCCCCACTAGACTTTAATCGATGATTTTTTGATTCTAACTCTACAAACAACTCTTCACTGACCGATTTTATAATTGACTTTTTGAGTTTATCTAAATCTAGTGAATTGAACAAGAAAAGTTTTAAGAATATATTATTTTTCTTTTAATTTAGTATAATTAATAGTTTAAAGTAACATAAATTATATATATTTATTGATTTTAAGTCTCAAAGAGAGTAATATCTAATAATTTAATAAATAGTTTTGATCGTTGAATTAAAAAATTGATATAAATAATTTTAAATTACCTTGAAGTCGACTCCAAGTCTACTCCAATCTATAGATGATAGACCCCAATCTCTAGTTTTTAAATTCTGATCGTGCACGCAGCGTTTGAACTCTATGCCTTCAGGATCAGTGATACGTGGGCTTGTTTGGAAAGAAATTATATGTGGATTTTTATCCAAATATTATCAGTATTTGAATACAGGAAACAAAAGTTAGGAAGCTTGTTGGTTGCTACGAGCGTCGTCATCTTGTACGTAATATTAATGAGAGGATTAACAATGAGAGAACAAAACGTATTAATTTGTTAGGAAGATTACACCAAAAAGTGTATGAAGGTTTCAGCCTAGTTAATGGTGGGTTGAACAAACATATCACAATTGTTTGTCTAAGTAAGGACATGGTTCCATTACTTTATAAAAAAAAAGGACATGATTCCACTTTTATATATATATATATATATATATATCATCTAACACTTGGCTGGGGAAACTGCACGTCGTTCTATATATCTCGGGAAGAAATTGCAGACATCCAATGAAAATAAAGTCCTACAAATTAATTATTCGACAATACATGCAATCAATATATATATATATAGGTGAAAGTATTGCTGTTCTCCAGCGACAGCCACAGCCAGAGAACAATCTTGGCCGTTGGTTTAGCATCCAACGGCAAGATTAAAAAAGGGGCGGAGTGCGCGGCACGCGCGCGCAGGTGGACGCGATGGCGGGGCGAATGGATGCCCGCACCGCGGCGACGGCAACAGGGCCGGGGACACGGCGACAGGGGACGTGGCGCGGGCGGCGGCTGGCGTGGCGTGGCCGAGGGGGCGCGGCGGCGGTACCGCCAAGGGGGCGCAGTTGGGTGGCGGCGGGGCCAAAGGCGCGGTGGGTTGCGCGGCTGGAGAGGGGCGCGCCAGGGGCTGAGGGGGCGCGGCGGGCTGAGGGGCGCGGCTGGGTGGCGCGCGAGCGAGGGGGCACGGCTGGGTGGCGAGCGGGGACCGGGGACGCGGACGGGGTGACGAGCGGAGGACAGGGGCGTCGCGCGCGCGGGCGGCGCGGCGGTTGGCCGGCAGGCGAGACGGGCGGCTAGATCCGCCGCCCGTCCCACGCTCGGCCGGGTGGCGGCGACGCGTGTCCGGCGGCGGAGGCGGCGGCGACCGGCGCCGGCAGAAGCTGTTTTTTCATGCGGAGAAGGGGAATGGGGGCTTGTTTCAGCCGTTGGATTTGATCCAACGGCTGAAACAATATATATATATATATATATATATATATAGATATATTTATATATATAAACATCCTTCAACTTAATTGATTTATCGATATATTAAAAAAATAATCTTTGCAGGAATTTCTATATTTATTGTTTCTAAAATCAATCCATACATACTTTTACGGATGATGACAGAGGAATTCCTCCGGCTAGATTTTGTAACGAACGGATAGAACGCACAGAACGTTAATGGACAGATTCACAACATAAAACTATTTTAATATTTTAAAGTTTTTTTATATAAATATATTCAAAGATAAGATTTTACGGTTAATTGTAAGACAGTACAAAAACTGGCAATTGACAAGTAAATGCTCAATTGAAGACTCGAATTACAAAATTCTTAACTACACCATAGATAAATATTACGCTTAATATTGTAATTAGGTCTAACCAAATCACTCACTTTACTCTAATATTGTTGATTTACATTTTTTTACAGCCGACGTGCAGCCAACCCAACTTAGAAATGGATAAACATTAATTAAATATTTTTAACACTAAAAAAATCAACAACTGTAACGGCTTCAGACATGAATCAAATTTAGAACATTTTAATAGAAACAAAATATCATTAATCAACAAGGCAAATAGGTAAGGTCACCCATGAAGACAACCTTACTTCTGCTGGCCTCTGGGCCTAAAGAATTACAGCCATCGTTTTTCAGGACAATTTTCCTGTGGTTAATTAAAGGCATTTATAGTTATTATTTATCATCTTTTGAACTATTTAAGTTATCAAATCATTTATTTATTTACCAAATTTTTTAATTATTTTGACCAATTATTAACGACTAAGAAATGATAAATCTTGGCTTGAGACACAACGTTTTAGCGACACAAAGCGCTTATCAGCCATTTGCGCTGTAAATTGACATTAAACTAACTTTTAGAAGGATATAATAATAGACAACTTTATTTAAACATAACAATAATATCACTTGTTGTCTCAAAAAATCTATATCAATAAATTGACATGATAATAATATTACTTTTTACTTATAAAGACCAACAATTCTATTAGTCAATGTTTTCAATAAAACGGTAAAATGACAGTGGCAAAGGCTTTCGTGGCTACTATTACTTTTTTGGCTATTGTGATAATTATCAAAAAAAATGGCAAATTTACTGTTTTCATTTTTCCTAAATGTTTTAAAAAATATTTAACTATTTATATTTTAATTTAATTCAAAAACATTTAGGCAAATTGGTTGACCTCTTGCAGCATTGAGCACAATATATGGTTGTAAATGATGGTTATCTGGTTAGATTGGGTGGGATGACGTGGATCTTGCATGTTTATTGACATTCTATTTGCAGGTGGAGACGTCTCGGCCAGTCGTTTGAAGTGTTCTTCTCCACAATGGCAGGTGTCTGCAACTCCTTGTTCATTACATGCACTATCCTTACACAAAAGGTACCTTTAGTTTTATTCTCTTTGGTGGACAATCGCAAATAATGGGGTCATAATCCATGGTTTTCAGTGTGGGAGACCAGCCTCCTTTGCCTTTTCACTCTTTGTTCACGTAAAAGGAGAAACGAGTCTGACCATTCAATAGTGATGTGCACTATCGCACAACAGTTGAACACCCATCATTTCTTTGCATCAAAGAGGTTGTCGCCTCTTTGTGAGGTGTAGTGGGAGCTGTCCCAACTATTATAAATTACAGCACCAATTAACCAGCTCCCTGCTCGTGCTCAAATTAAGGGTCTAGGGACAAATGCTTATGCTATCTTGCTAGTTGTTTGTATCTACCATCTAGAGGTAGATTCTATATCAAATCCCCATATTTATCTTGTTGTGCAAGAGCAGCGAGAAAGTTTGTCTGGAATATGGATGCTCAGACAGGAGCAAGTTTCAAAGAAGAATGTGTGTCCCGTGAGGTTTCTGTGGATTGGAGGGGCAGACCCTGCAAGTCCTACAAGCATGGAGGGATGAGAGCTGCTGTCTTCGTATTGGGTCTCTCTCTCCAACTGTTTCTTCACCCATATTCTCGTTTTCATGGAAATACTGTCTATTTTCCGCTGTTTAATCACTTTTTAACTCGACATTTTATTCTTTCTAATTCTACTGGTATATAAGCTCCACAAATCATCCAACTGACCTAAGTTTGATTAGATTATATACACCTGCTGATCGACAACCCAGCTTGGGGCCATGATTGAACATTTTTTTCTGCTTTCCTTCTGATACAGAAATTTCATGTTTGTCTATTTTGATGTTCCTCCTGATGGTGATAATGTCTCAAGTAATGGCAGATACAACTCTAAATCTCTGATTAATGTAATGTGTTTGGTTGTTTAGGCATCCAAGCATTCGAGATCATGGCCATCGCAGCAGTTGGGAACAACCTCATCACTTATGCATTCAATGAAATGCACTTCTCTCTGCCCAAATCTGCAAATGTTGTCACCAATTTTGTGGGTGCTACTTTTCTCCTGTCTCTTCTTGGTGGGTATCTCTCAGATTCATACCTAGGCAGCTTTTGGACCATTATGACATTCGGTTTTGTGGAACTCGCAGTAAGTTCTCTTTCATTTCTTAATATTTTGTTAATGCATGCTTCCATCCCAAATGGATACTAACTAATTTTTCTTTCCATTCTAGGGGTACATACTGCTGTCTCTCCAAGCCCATATTTCTCAACTAAGGCCTCCCCATTGCAACATGCTGGCAGCTCGAGGTGAAATGTGCATAGAAGCCAAAGACGTCAAGGCATTTATCTTCTTTGTAGCTTTGTATTTGGTGGCGTTGGGAAGTGGGTGTCTCAAGCCTAATATGATCTCACATGGGGCCGACCAATTTAGCAAAGAAGATGATAGACAAGCAAAGAAGCTCTCCACCTACTTCAACAGTGCTTACTTTAGCTTCTGTGTTGGAGAGCTCATAGCCCTTACCATCCTTGTTTGGGTCCAGACACGGTCTGGCATGGATGTTGGGTTAGGTGTCTCGGCAGCTGCCATGGCTTCGGGACTAATTAGCTTAACCTGTGGCACACTGCTCTACAGAAACAAGAGACCCCAAGGAAGTATTTTCACTCCAATTGCTCAAGTAAGATTCATATATCGTTTTTATAAAATGGGAGTTTGATTGAGTTTTTTTGTTAGGATGCATATCTGTGATAATCTTCACTAAAATCATGTAATAAAAGTGGTTAAAAAAAATTGTCAACGCTTTCTCAATAAGTGAAAAGATTATTTGTCTCCATGCGATTGTAGGACATAGAAAGTATACTAGACTTGTGAATTATAAGCAGATCTTTTCGGGTAAAACGAATTTATGTCGGTTTGGCTTGTTTTATTATGCACGTTATGAGTCAGAAGTAGTACACGTCCTTCTTGTTTATGGATATAATCAAAAGCATTCTTTAATTTGTTGTTTTTTTTTGCCTTTTTACAGTTTTGCTTTCCTACACTCTAAAATCAGCCAAACTAGTGGTTGAGATATTGATATATATCCTTCAATTAATTTACCACTGTGTGGAATTCTTACACAACAAATTAAATATGTATTAGTGTTGCCCCTAAATGGTAAAATACTTGGTTAATTAAAAGATCACCCCTTCAGAAATTTGAACTATATATTGCTGCCAAAATAAAAGAAATTTTAAATTATGTAGCCTTCACATTGGTTAGTTCTCTGCATAATCAATTTCTTTGCGGAATTTGGACTTCCACATGCAGGTGTTGGTAGCTGCATTAGTCAAAAGAAAGCAGGTCTCCCCTTCTGGTCCAGAGAATATGCATCATGAAGGCAAAGATCCAATGGGATCAGGTTATGTTGCTCACGCCAGTTTAAGCTCTTCCTCCACTCTCCCTCAACTTGGCCATACCAAAAGATTCAGGTGTGTAATATATTTTTACTCAGTAGTGACAACGAGCATTACAGAAAAAAAATGATTTTTTTGGTCCCAAATAAAAAACTGCGGAAAAATATTCACTTTACATTTTTTCATCTTTATTATAACCGTAGAGAAAAAACCAAATATTATCTTTATATTTATTAATACACATGTGCTAATTTTTTTAATTTTATCCATGCTGCACGAACTAGCTGATAAAAAATCAGGTTTTAGCGGCTCTACGTCTAGCCTCCTTACCTGTCATTTTATTTTCTTCGCAGTTTTATGACGTATCTTAAATTTATTGAACAGTTGAGAAGCATTTTGTTTTTTTGGCTAGTGTTGCATGCTCTCACATTTGATTAACAAATGATAAATCATGCTAGTCAAAGTTCCATTACCAAATATTTTAATCCATTTCAATTATTAATTTTAGAGATTTCATGAATTTAACTAGCCATGATTATCATCAGTTTCCTTCATTAATAGTGACCAACTTATGGAAATACAATATATCGTTTTGGGTTTGCAGATTCTTGGACAAAGCATGCATAAAGAGCACCCAAGAAGGGAAGGAGAGCCCATGGCGGCTATGCAGTGTAGCACAAGTGGAACAAGTGAAGGTCATCATCTCCGTCATCCCAATATTCGCTTGCACCATCATTTTCAACACCGTCTTGGCCCAGCTCCAAACTTTCTCAGTGCAACAAGGGAGCGCCATGAACAACCACCTAAATAACAGCTTCCAAATCCCCCGGCCTCACTCCAAGCCATACCGTACATGATGCTCATCTTTTTGATTCCTCTCTATGAGACCATTTTGGTGCCCTTCATGAGAAGGTTCACCAGCATCGAGTCTGGCATAAGCCCTTTGCATAGAATAGGGGTTGGCCTCTTTGTGGTCATCTTCTCGATGGTGTCTGCTGCTTTGGTGGAAAGCAAGAGGAGGAGAGCTGCCATTGAATCCGGAGAGATCATCTCCATCTTTTGGATTGCACCCCAGTTCCTCATATTTGGGCTCTCTGAAATGTTCACTGCTGTGGGCCTTGTTGAGTTATTCTACAAACAATCTTTGGCAGGGATGCAATCCTTCCTAACAGCCTTGACATATGTCTCATACTCATGCGGCTTCTTCCTTAGCTCTCTGCTTGTCTCCCTAGTGAACCATGTCACTTCAAATTCAAAAAATGGTGGATGGCTCAAAGATAACAATCTTAACAAGGACAGATTGGACCTCTTTTATTGGTTGTTGGCAGGACTTAGTCTTCTCAACTTCTTCAATTATCTCTTTTGGTATAGATGGTACTCATGCAACACTTCTTTATTGCCCACCCAAGAGCATAAGGGTGACCAGCAGCTAGTGATCTTTAGCTATTCAAAGAATGCAGGAGATGATCAGAATATGCCCTAGAATACATTATCTTTGACGATTTGTATAACTTTTCTCTTGACCCTTGTATTTAAAAAAACAGGAGATCTGGAAAAGCATTATCATAGATGACTATGCTTTCTGGTGGACGTCCACTTCTCTGCAGCTTTAGTTCTTTCTATTCATTATCACTGTTCCTCATAAGTGGGTAATTCAAAGGCTTTGCAAGGTATATTCCTACCATATATATGCAACAAGTCAAAGCCCCTTCCAATTCCTTACGAAAGCACTACTAGTGGTCATCTACTTTTGTCATACATACTACAATATTGTAATTTGATAAGAATTAAGGTGGGTCCATATAGAATGGATAGTTGTGGTCACTATTAAGTCATTAAGCATGTGGTCTTGGTTATATATTTAATTATTTGAAGGACTGCCGACTGAGTCTAAATAGTATAGACATATACGTAACAATTGATAAAGATGTATATAGACCTCCACGGAAGATTTTTTTTCCAACCACCTCCTTGGAAGATTGATGCATGTCAATATATCCTCTTTCTCATTTCTTAATCTTATTAATTATTCAGCTTTACAAGTTTACATGTTGCTTTCTTGTCATCCGCTGCTTCTTATCCCTCAAATTATAGTAGCACTCAATAATGTTTCCCACTAAGTGTGAATTGTTCTAATTGACACAATATTATTGAGTATCGTAAAATATGTCCTATGTTCAATAAAACAATTAGAAGAAGTTGCCGTCTAATATTAACATAGAAGAGTGTTGAAAGGTTGTAATGTGTTAACCCCAATTTACTCTTATATCTAATATATACTAAGGTAAGATCCACTCTATATGTACCCACCTTTAACCCCAATATATATATATATATCTTTAATTTTAATTAATTATTTTTAAAGAGATGACTTAAACATATTTACTTTAGGTTGGGTCATTATAAGCACTATTAGAGTAACCTCGTTTAGTGTTAAATGGTAGGGTAGAAAAGAGATGTTGGCTAGGATCTTAGCCGTAGGCAAAGAAGGACGTGGGCTAGGGGTTAACTACTAGCCAAATGTAAGAATTTTAAGGATGAAATTTTTTAAGGTAGGTAGATTGTGATAACCCAAACTTAGTCCACAATTAATACATATTGGACTAAGATACAAATTGTAACACCCCTATTTCGATTCACCTAAAAACTGAATTAGAAATGTTACGATCGAGTCGAGTTATGTTTAAAGTACTTGGTCGGTACAACTTGGTAAACGAAATATATCAGAACAACCCGCTTGGCGTCATAAGAATAAAAGACATTGTTAAGTATATATCAAAATACATCAAATATAAATAAAAGTAAGAAAGAAAATAATTGTGTTGAGCTTAAGTGTGTATAGCGTTTATCTGTGCTCCCACCAAAGTTAACTCATGATTACAAGACACTTGTTGCTGCTCTAAAACATAACTACTACAAACTGGTAAATGGGTATCCGTTACGCGCAGAAATTCAGGAAACTTCAGAATTGCCTCATAATGTGCCGTAAACAAATATACTTAAACAAGTGCCAGCGTGCATGCACAGCTAATATTTATATTTATACATACAACGCTTACGCCCTCACATCCTCCATATTGCACTTACCATAGTATTCGAGTGGCAAAAAGAACGGTTAAGTTGTTGTCACAAATTCTGGAAATGTACTGTATTGTGGAGTACTACCATACGCCGCACTACCTTAGAGTTTGAAGGAGTACTAGTATGGTTCATACATATCTATATACTGCTCACTTTCTTATTCGTGAAATCTGTAAGAATGCTTGTAGTTATAGAATAGGTTTAGGAAACTTGTATTATATATTTTTAGAGCTTTAGTTTGAAAACCAGTAAGGGGTCGCATCCTTGTAGTTTTATTAAATATGTGTAGAAAATACAGCTAAATAGCCCGACATTGGAGGGATCCGATAAAATGCCGCCTATGCCGTCCTACGTTTAAAACACGCAAGGAATCGAGCAGAGATCAAGTAAAGGAAGAGTCCTATGGACTTGTGGTCTAAGCTCCAAGTGCATTGAGAT
The DNA here is from genome assembly GCA_033002965.1 of Piper betle. Taxonomy (NCBI): domain Eukaryota; kingdom Viridiplantae; phylum Streptophyta; class Magnoliopsida; order Piperales; family Piperaceae; genus Piper; species Piper betle. Next base: position 45,730 of record JAURVB010006418.1, on the reverse strand, counting down.
ATTTATGGCGAGCTTGGGCTCCAAAACCTACATCAAAACTCACTGCTAAGTAAAATACCGATGTCTCTATATGATGCATGCTCGTCGTGTGTGCTTATATCATCAATACATCATAATAAAGGAAACAGTGCTAACAAACCTATACTAAACATGTGGCAGGCAAATCAAGAAATAATAATTATAAATAATAAATAAATAAATAAGGAAATGAACTCATAGATAATTAGATAAATAATAAATACATGAACAAAAATAATACTCTAATCATAAGATAATAATATAATTATACTATATAAATACATGGCTAAACACAAATAAATATCACATATACTTGTGTTTACTCGTGCTAGTAAATATATAAATATTTAAATAATTAAATAATTAAATAAAAAAATTAATACTCACTAATCAAGAATAATAATAACAATAATAATATCATAAAATATAAGAATACATAATTAAAGATAAATAAATAATAACATACACGCGAACAAATAATATTAATAACATAAATATGACTAATATTAATCTCTAAATAATAACATCCAAACATGCTAAATCACGTGAATATACATCTAAACTAATATAGTGGTTCTCGAATTACTGAAAACGGTGTAAGAATGGACGAAAATAGTCCAAAAATGACTGAACCTGGTCAACTGAGCTAAACCGAACCGAGCTGGGCCGAGTAAACTTGGTTTGGGTCGGATGGGGTGGTCTAGATTGATGGACACGGACACGGCTCAGACTAGTGGACTCGGGCAATACCAAGTGGATGAACGCGGGTAGAAGGACGAAAACACAGGCAAACAGGCAGGGGGACTGCTGGTGCCTGTTGCTAGAGAATACCTATGGCCGGGCGGCGAGGGTCATTGCCAGTCGGGATTGATGGCCATGGCGATAATATCTTGATGGTGGTGGCGGTCAGTGGAGTCCGGCCATCTGCTGGCCAGGAAATGGTCGGATAGGGGTAGTATTGGTGCCGGATGTGGCGATGTCGTCGGCGGCAATCATGAGCACGTCAATGGTCATAGGTGGTCTCAAAAGGTCGGCCATAAAGTGAGGAAGCTATTTGGGTTGACGGTTGGCGGTGTTTGGGTGGTGGCTAGACGGAAAATTGCCGAAAACAATCGAAAATGCCGCTGGACAAATGTGAGTAGCCGGCACTGATTGCGGCCACGACAGAGGTTGGTGTTGGTCTCAAAAGGAAGATCTTGGCAAGGGGAAGTTGTGAGGGTAGTTAGCTTTACCAGAGGACACTCGGCACAACCAAAAAATGGCCCAAAATGTGGCGGTGGTAGTGATGAACAGTGATCAAAACTCGGTCAACTGTGGCGATTGTAGCAGTGGCGATGGTGATGGTGGGTACAGGCCAATATCCAGACACGAGGTGGTCATAATCGTACTGATCTGGTGGCCAGAGGAGGGCCGGGGTCTTGACGGTTGCGAGCCAAAGTGGCTGCGGTGCTATGGTGAAATCCTCAAAATCGTGGGAAAGTTAATGAAAATCAAAGGGAGACTGCTAGGGCTGACGTGGATGGTTCAAATCTTGCCACGTGGCACATTTTGTACATCCAACAATTTGTGGTCTAGTGGGACCTACCTATGGGTATATGCAATATACATATGGACAGAAAGCTAGGAATTAGACTGTCCAAAGTCAAAACTAAATCGAGTACTCAAATGACTCTAAAGGCAGGAATTGATGCAAGGAGGCTAAATGGGTCTCAAACCCTGAACGAAATCAAGTTGGGCCCACATGGGCACAAGTAGGTGATTTTCTAATACATTTAGAATGGAATGGAATGCTAATTCCAATCTCCAATTTATTAGTCAGAATGGAATATAGATTTTTAACTTCAGTTAACTATTTAAATGTCTGATTTATTACTTAGAATGGAAAATAGATCTTTAACTTCGGTCAACTATTTTTGAAGAGATAACTTATGTATATTAATTTACACTTTGAGTCAGGTCGCTACCATCCTAAAGCCTATATATATTTATATTTGAATTCGTATCTTAAATAAGACTTTTGTTAAGATTTCCTAGTTAGGGTGTAATACCTTGATTCGGCCCGGAGAGACAACCAAATTAACCTAATAAATTTCAGGATACTAATTCATAACCTAGTAAAATGGAGAATCTACACAAGAAGGACCTAACCACTCATGGTGTCAAAAGATAAAACCTGAGGGAACCTAATGAGTAGACAATGCACAATGCATGTAAAATACCTATGACTTGGATCATGCAAGTAGGATATCATTGATAAGTAGAAATTACAAAGTAGAATAAGTTTCTACAGAAAATCTAGCATAGTCTCCCTTGTAAATAGGATGATGGAAAAATTACGTAACCTGTATAATTATCATTCAATCATAGACTAATTTCAAAGCATTCCATAATATCATTTGACATTCACAAAAGCATTTCCAAGGTGTTATGCCACATTTTTCAGAACATTCACATTGCATGTAACTCAGATTTTATATTTATGAGGCTATTGGTTTGCCTAGTCATTACATGGGCCCTTTTCCCGTAACTATAGATCATAGATGCTCCTCCAACTCATGTTCCTTCTTTACTCTATATACATGCACAAGTAGCATGTTTTCACGTACCTAGATATTTGTTTAACTATCAGTTCCAGGACTCCGAGGTTTAGAGAAACCTCCAAAAATAAGTTAGACCTACGTACCCAAAAACATTCTGTTAGTAAAAGAGGAAAATTAGAGTTAGGTAAACAATAGCTAGCAAACTGTAATGATATTATATTAGGAGGCATAAGTTGACATAGGTCATACCACAAGTCTCAAGGCCACACGACCATAACATCATCACATGGTCACTAGTTTCATGACATCATCATAAACATGCCGTACATATCAAGACATAACATAAGTCCCCAAGGGACACAACACAAAACACTGCTAAAAGCCCACAACACAAAAAAACTAGCCCATCATCCACCATGATCTGCCCAGCTAAACTGGCCAATGCCAAGCTGTTAAGTGTTTAAAGTATAGAATATTTACCCATGTTTTTAATATATTTTTGTACTTCCCAGGTATAAATATTATTAATTAAGTGATATTTTACTTTATTTTTTTAGTTAATTAATATTTTATTAGATATGCTTAATTTTGGTGTTTCAATGCAGATAAAGATGAAACAAATTAAGCTTTAAAATTGATTGGTCATGACACCTGGGCCCACCCAATGGCTATAATTTATGGAGTTTAATGGAGTCGAGGAGTTGGAAACTTGAAGGGAGATCATAATTAATTAGACTACGTCGATTTGTGAACACCCTCTTCGAATTCTTGTATTTCCTCTTCTATATAAAGGGGTGGTCATTTGTTGTTGATCATATATCATCTCTTGGCTTCGGAGTCTAGTGAAAGAAGTAGTTTTAGTTTTTGAATTCTTTTCTTTTCATAATAAAAATAGTTTCTTCTTTATATTGTTTTCTATTTTTATTATGGAGTAATATTTTATTTTGTTCAGAGAAGAATGGAACTTAACATGATTTAATTGAATTCATTTCAACCTCTTACTCTTTTATTCAATCGGATTGTTCTAAATGCTAAGAATAGATTGATCACTTATATCTCAGATCATGAGGTTTAATTAGATTTTGGGAGAAATTAATTAGATTATTCATTGATAATTCATCATACGACGAGTCTTTTGACTTGATTGCCGTTGTGGTCGGGAGATACACAACACCATATGTGATTGTAAGACAAATCTTAATGTATTATTTTGTTGATTAATCAATTATTACCGGGAGGTAGAAATTGAGGCAAAATAATAGAAGCATGAAGGAGCGGGAGCTACCATGTCATGTAATTATCCTAGATCGACAATCCGAGGGAATAAAAGATAAGAAGAAGATTTGATGAAGATTAAATTGATGTTAAGAGAAATTTGACTCTAGAATGAGTTTTATCATTTTAACTTCTCGTTTAATTTAAAGTTATTACTTAGATTTAGTTAAGTCAGTTATTTTTGTTTTGTTCTTCATTTTATTTTTTAAATTAATTATAGGAAATTCATCTCCCTGTGGGACGATACTTGAATTTATCATTTTACTGTTTGTTTCGATCGCATATGCTTGCATGATATTGAAATTATTTGAACACGAGCTTGATGTAAAACCCAGCTTTGGATTAATGTTTTACCCACTTGTAGTTTTGCCCCAGTTCAGGCCATTCTCGAGTCGGTTTGAGCGAGCTCGAGCCAGACTAATTTTCAAACATGAGTATGGGTCCCAGATGGTTGTATGAGCATGTTGGTGGCTGTGTATGTCCAACATGTAGATGATAGTTTCAGTTATGCTACAACAGAGCATGAGTTATTAGTGTATACATGATTTATACATATTATTTTTATGAGTTAGCCACGATTTTAGGCCTAGATCTAAGCCGTTACATTGTCTTGTATCCGTTTGGAATTTTTAGGGTATCTCATTTGCATGGAACATAAGGATTTTGGATCACCGGATTGCCCTTGTGGGTCCAACTTAATTTGAGTTAGAGATTTTCACCCGATTGAGTTTAGTGTATGAGGCCCATTTAGCTGTTTACCTCGATTCCTTCCTATAGAGTCACTTTTAGGACTCGAGTCAATTTTGACTTTTGACGGTCTCAATTTGAGATTTCCATCCATATAGACATTGCATATTCTAATAAATGGGCCCACTTGGCCACGAGTTGTTGGATGTTCAGATTATACTGTGTGGCAAGATCAGAGCCATCCATGTCAGACCTAGCTTTACTAGTTATTTTCAAAGATTTTCTCCTATTTTTGGAGTTTTCCACCCTTAGCGCCACTGACACTTCTGTTGTGGCTAGTGAGTCTTCAGGCCTCCTGGCAACTAGACTGGCACCCTCATGATCGCCTCGCGACCAGCTTTCTATCCATTCCTCTCATGACCACCGGTGCCACCGTAGTCGCTGTTGGGGATGGCATGTTTGCTTTGGTTTCCACCGTTGCTATTTTTTGGCTCCGGCTAGTAACTTTTGGCCGATTTGACCACCAGCTTCATCTTGCCGAGATTTTCATGTTAAGACTACCCATGACCACTCCTGTGGCCGTAATCACCGCCGGCGATGCCACCGTACCTGACGACGATTCTGCCCTTTCTGGCCATTTTATAACTAGCCAGCAGTCGGACTTTGTTGATTGCCACTAACACCATGTTCCTCGTCTCAAGGCCATCGATCCTGACCAATGAAGACCCAATCCGCACTACCGTTGGCATTTTCCGGTAATAGGCGTTGCTTGCCCTGTCAGACACATTTGCCAGCATTCATGTCTATCTACCCACATTCACATCTTCTAGCTTGACTCTTGTCACTCGTTCGTATCTGTGGTCATGCCTGAGCCCGAGTCCATTTCTAGCTACTAGACCCAACATTGTTGCTTGACATGGCTGAGTCGACTCGGCTCGACTCAATTGACTTGCCGAGGTTAACTTTGTTCGGTTCAGTTCAGCTCATTTTCAGTTGTTTTTGGCCGTTTTTTGACCATTTTCGGTAATTCGAGAGCAATTATAGATGTATATTCACATTATTTAGCATATTTTTGATGTTATGAGAGTATTTATTTATTTATTCATTCATTCATTGTTGTTTATTTCTTTTTATTTATATGTGATCTTATGTGATTGTTTATTATTATTATTGATATATTTGCTTATTAATATAAATTGTATTTATGTTTACTAAATTTTATTTATTTATTTATTTATCTGCTTGTTTGTTGCATGCACGTTATTGTTTATTTGTATCTAATTATGTATTCCATATTGGATAGCTATGATATTATTATTATTCATGATTAATTAATATTAGCTATTAATTTATTTGTTGTTTTATTTATCGAATGAATATGTAGTTATTTATTTAATTATTTATATGTTTACTAGCACAAGTATATGAGATATTTACTCGTGTTTAATTGTATATTTATATTGTATAATGATATTATTATGTCATGATTAGAGTATTATTTATTTTAGGTATTTATTATTTATCTATTTATTCATGAGTGTATTTATTTATGTATTTATTATTTGTTTATTTGTTATTTTCTTTATTATATCTCAATTTTCGTGCTAAGTTTAGTTGTAGGTTTATGTAGTACTGTCTTCTTGATTAGGTTGTATTGATGGTGTGAGCACACACCATGAGTATGCATCATATAGAGATGTAAGTATTTTACTTAGCAGTATGTTTCGACGTAGGTTTTGAAGTTCGAGCTCGCTATAGATGTGACGATGCACTTAGAGTGTAGACCACAGATCCATAGAACTCTCCCTTTACTTGATCTTTGCTTGACTCCTTACATGTCAAGTTTAACTATGTTTTAGACATAGGATGGCATCAGCAGCGTTTTATCAGATCCCTCTGATGTCAGGCTATTTAGCTGTGTTTTCTTCACATGTTTAATAAAACTTCAAGGTTTAGATCCCTTGATGGTTTTTGAAAGATAAGATCTAAAAACTAAGCATTAAATCTTCTCCCAAGCCCATATGTATAAATATGAGGGTTTATAACATTTACGACTAAAAGTATTTACGAGATATATGGACCACACTAGTACTCCTCCAAACCCTGAGGTAGTGTGGAATATGAAGGTATTAACATAACGCAACACCTTTCTCAAATTTATGGAACTTAACTGTTCCTTTTGCCATTCGAGTACCATGGTGGGTGTAATATGGAGGATGTGAGGGTATAAGTGTTGTATGTATGAATATAAATATTGGTCGTGCATGTGTGCCGACACTTATTTAAGTATGTTTACTTACTGCCGAGTGTGAGGCAATTTTGAAGTTTCCGAAGTTTCTGCCAGTTTATACTAGTTATATTTCGGACCAGTAACACTCATTACTGATGTTTTTCATATTATATATATAGATCTTGCGATCCTAATTCGGCTTTGGTAGGAGGACAGATAAAAGGTACACACTTGAGCTCAACGCAATTATTTTCTTTCTTACTTTTATTTATATTTGATCTGTTTTGACGCATATTTAGCAATGACTTCTATTCTCATGATGCCAAGTGGGTTGCTTTGATATGTTTAATCGATCGAGTCTTACCAGTTAACAACTTTAAACACGACTCGACTCGATCGTAACATTTCTAATTCAGTTATTAACTGAACCAAAATTGGGGTGTTCCACCTGCTCACCTCCATGATATAAGAAAACATATTAGTAACAAGTGTGACCAAGTCTCAAATAGTTAATAGGGAAAATCTTAATGTTAAAAAATGGATAAAATAGTTATCCACAAAGAACTAAAATAAAACTTCTGTACAACATATAGATTGTAAGCACAGGGCCAACATGGCCTAATCATAATTATAATCAATGGTAACCATATGCATGGACCAGATAATAACTCATGGTGACATGCAAGTAATACATCCAATAGGGCCTAGCTTATAATCATTGCAGCATTGCACGATCCGAATATACTCGACGGAGGCATACACATGTTGTATAATATACAATGTTAGCAGGTAGTAAGCTGCTATCATATACATAACTGTCAATTGAGCACCATAGGTGGGTACCGATCAGGCCCATCGTTGATGTCACGTGCCCCATCCATTTCGTATGGAAGTTAAAATCCGAAAACATAATTTATGTATAAGGTTTGGGCATGGATAATTCAAATTATGCTAAGGTGCACCTTTGCGCTGGTTCTTGTAGCTTTAGAAATCTCATCAAGGGATCTCATCCTTGAGGTTTTATTAATCTTTCCTTGCTTTCTTAAAGCAATTTGGTGCAAAAGGATTAGAGATTTTGGTTTAGGAGTTTGAGTTTTGCATAGGATAACTCCTACAATTCAAGGTTAGTAACATTTACATAAATTTTAAGAAACTTCCATTATCATGCATACATGTAACTCTTGTTGTTTATGGTAGATTTGTTGAAAATTGCATATTATATTGTTAGTATGCATGAGTAGAAGTTGGTTAATCATGATTCACATAAGTTTTAATGATTTTATGGAAAGTTAGAATTTTTATAAAATTTTGGGACGAATTTTGGGCATATTTTATAGATCATAAAATTTTGGATTTATTTTGGAAAAAATAAAAATAACCTTTTGCTAATTAAGGATTTAATTGTATGCGTTTAAAATGTCATAATTTTTTTATATGTATTTTAAGAACAGCTGAATTATGAAGGAAAAATAAAATAAAAATAATGGACTAATTTTATGATTTAATTAGGCATTCTATGATATAAGTAATGTTAATTACTTACTTTTTAGATGAAATTAGCCTTGTTAAAAATACCATTGACTGTGTTCATAGTAGTTAAGTAGTGTAACAATTTTTTTAGTTAAATTTAAAGGTAATTAATTAATCATTGATTAGTCATGTGTTTAATTATATGTGCATGTGTTCATGTATTTAATATTTTTAATTAATTATGTATGGTCCTTGTAAGTGTTGTTTATATTTGATTAATTGTTGTTATACTTTACATGCATATGTACGAGTTGATTTAGAATAATGTCATTCATACATATATGCATATGTTCTCCGCATGCTACTTTCTCTATAGCATATGTGATCACTTGTGGGTTTACGTTATGATATGTGATTGGCATGACCATATCATTTTCAATGGATTATGTGCAAATTCATTACATATTAGGTTTATTTAATGAACTAAGTATGAATAAGTTAATTAATTAATTAATTTTAAGGTAACTTGATTCATGATATGTTATGTAAATTATGTTTTCAATTATATTATGTTATGTTATGTTTATGATCTTTCTCTTGCAGCTTATGATTATGATTATGTTACCTTTAGTAATAATCAAATGGATTTGTGATTTGTGTAGTTTGACTGATAGTTGATTATATGTATTTTAATTTACGTTATATGTTGTAAGTTTAGGCGTGGGCATAGTTTCATCAGTGGTATTGAGCGGACAACTTCTCTTGTACGAACGTTAGTGAGATTAGCAGCTTTAGAGGAGGCTTGGAATGGTGAACCTAAGCATTTTGGATTTATAATTTATTTTAGTTGCATTTAATAAGATTAAAGACTTATACTAAGTTGAACTCAATTGGACGTGGAGTATTAGTATCATGATTTGGATTCATATATGTAGTTGGATTAGTTTAATCTTGATGACATTTATTATTTTTGCACTTATATTCACGTTCACTTTTAATGTTTTATTTATTTATTTTATGTTATTGCTATGTTTATGTTTAGTAGTTGCGAAACTTAGGTCGTATTAACGGCCTTGATTATATGTTTTGAAATTGGGGCCATTATACATAGGTTTGTCCAGGGATTTGGACACCTAAGCTTGGGATATCCTAATACACTAAGCAGTAACGTAATATCTAAATTATTGTTAAAAAATATGATCTCAATGGTAATTTAGTTTATACCCAACAGTTAGATCGTCGAGGTAAATTAGTATATGAAACCTAATACACTAAGTAGTAATGTAATATCTAAATTATTGTTAAAAAATATGATCTCAATGGTAATTTAGTTTATACCCAACAGTTAGATCGTCGAGGTAAATTAGTATATGAAACCTAATACACTAAGCAGTAACGTAAATTATTCCGTTTTGGTTGGCTCTTGCGGAATGAATTGAGATATCTTAATCACCCAACCCAACTGTGCAGATAATGATTTTTATTAATTAACCCATTTATCATTTATTAAATTAATTAATTGCATTGTGAACTTAATTAAGATCACACGGTGTGTACATTTTATAATTAAACAAGTACGAAAATCATTATTATGTTGTTTATTAAATTAATTAGTGTTTGGCACACCATTTCTGGCTATTTAGACATGACCCATCTTATAAAGTTCACATCTTTTTATTGTTACAACCTTTAATTAAATGATTTAGGAGGCATTTCACTGCTCACAATGACAAACACACAATAAATGAGCCAAGCAATAATAAAGATGCAAACTTTATGTAAAAATCATATTTTTACAATGATCTAAGATGCAAAATATGATTAATAATATAGCAAAATGATGTGAGCTACATGACCTAATAGGGATCTATATGAAGAAAATGCAAATCATGCAAAACAACCAAAGAAAGAGGGAGAAAGTGTATGCAAAGGGAGAGAATGAAAAGGGGAAGAAAGGGAAAGAGGAGGGAAGGAAGAAGAGAGTGAAGGGGAGGGTGGGACGGTGGCACAGACGGCTAGCAGGGGATGGTGGAGCTGGGCGAAAGGGGGAAGAGAGGAGAAAAGGGGACCCCTAACCAGACACTGGTGCAATAATCTCATATGAGGCAGTTATGTGGGTGCTGATTATTTTTTGATTTTGTTGCTTGATGATCAAAATTCGAAGTTTGATGTGGGGTGTCGGCAAACATGGCAATATAAATGTTATAAAACGTGAATGTGATAATTTTGTGTGATAAAAATGTGTTAAATGAAATGTTCTCGACTATTTTATTGCAAACGTGAATTTATACATAGTATAGGGCAGATTCTGCTAGATTTTCTCTAAGATTAAGAATATTCAAAGAATTTTGATTGGAAGTTTACTGTTGCTTTTTGAATGTTATGAAAAAATCTCAATGAAAGTGGGCACATAAGATTTTATATATATATATAGATTATGTTTAGACAAAGTTTGAAATCTAGTATATACAAACTAAGTATGCGTTTTAATTTTAGATAATGTCACACTCCAATTCGGCTTGTAGCATTCTTCGAATATTTTTAATAATATGCAAGTATACACGGTCGAAACAAGTAATATAATGATAAATTAGAGTATCGTTCCCACAGAGAGATGAATTTCCTTAAATTAATTAAAGAAAATAATATTAAGAGAAAAACAAAAATAATTGACTTAACTAAATCTAAATAATAACTTTAAATAAAAGGAGACATTAAAATTATAAAACTCGTTCTAGAGTCGAATTTCCCTTAACATCAATTTAATCTTCATCAAATCTTACTCTTATCTTTTATTCCCTCAGATTGTCGATCTAGGATAATTATATGACATGGTGGCTCCCGCTCCTTCATGCTTCTATTATTTTGCCTCAATTTCTACCTCCCGGTGATAATTGATTAATCAACAAAATAATGCATTAAGATTTGCCTTACAATCGCATACGGTGTTGTGTATCTTCCGACCACAACGACAAACAAGTCAAAAGACTCGTCGTATGATGAATTATCAATGACTAATCTAATTAATTTCTCCCACAATCTAATTAAACCTCATGATCTAAGAAATAGGTGATCAATCTACTCTTAGCATTAAGAACATGACAATTTAAACAATCCGATTGAATAAAAGAATAAGAGGTTGAAATGAATTCAATTAAATCATGTTAAGTTCTATTCTTCTCTAGAACGAAATATAAAGACTACTCCATAATAAAAATAGAAAATATTATAAAGAAGAAACTAATTTTTATTATGAAAGAAAAAGGAATTACAAAAACTAAAACTACTTCTTCTACTACACTCTGAAGCCAAGAGATGAGATATGATCAACAACAAATGACCACCCCTTTATATAGAAGTGGAGATACAAGAATTTGAAGAGGGTGTTTACAAATCGACGTAGTCTAATTAATTATAATGTCCCTTCAAGTTTCCAACTGTTCGACTCCATTGAACACCATACATTGTAGCCATTGGGTGGGGCCAAGTGTCATGACCAATCAAATCCAAAGCTTAATTTATTCATCTTTTTCTGCATTAAAACACCAAAATTAAGCATATATAATAAAATATTAATTAACTAAAAAATTAAGTAAAATATTACTTAATTAATAATGTTTATACCCGAGAAGTACAAAATCATATTAAAAATATGAGTAAATATTATATATTTTAAACACTTAACACACCCCTAACTAAACTTTGCGCGTCCCGAGCAAAATATCATAACAAAGAAAATTTTACTACACAAAAATACTTAGTCCCCATTATGTTTTCATATGATTCTCAATCAAACCCTCAAGAGTCAACAAGATGTCAATCAAATCAGAAATTCCCTTTCATCAATCACATCCAAAAGAAAGCTCTCTGTGTATGTGTGTAAGATAATCCATTGGCTTATCATTCTCATCTGCAACCAAGAGAATACAATCAAGCACATGCTTAAATATGTTCACTTTTTGCTCCCATCTCCACTAATGTAGGCAATGGTAATTCAATGGAATCAATAGGTCTTTATAGGTTGTAACGGGGCCAGGGGCTAGGGACCAAAAATCGGATAAATAAGATAGAAAAATCAGAGGCTAATATGCATCCTAGAATTAAAAATCCTTTCTAAATCCTGACATACTTGTACAAAAAATCTTCAAGCAATATGACACAAACTTCCTCAAATGTAGTATCGAATTGACCCAATATAAGAACTAACTTTGCTTTGATTTTCCATTGACTACCTACTACTTTTTCTTTTTCTCTTTTCTTTCAAACTAGTGGAAGACTATTGCTTCATCTTGTGTTTACTGGTAGAGGATCATTGCCTCATCTTTTTTCATTTTTTTTTCAATTTCTTCTTCTTTTCTCTTTTTTTTCTTTTTTCTTTTTTCAAAGCAAAGTACCAGGAAAGTCTACACTATCTACTCAATCCCCACTCTATAACACGATGCCTTCCCCCTATACTACTCAAAGTTTCATCCTTGTTAGAATTTAGAACGATTTCAAAACATTCAGGTGCTAGGACTCAAGCAGCAGGATATATTTTCAATAAAAAGGCCAAGGCTAAAATAAAGGTAATCAAACAAATATGTAATAAAGGCCATGAAATTGTGTATAGAGGATAATTTATATTAGGTAGGCTTGAAGAAAGGCCCAGACTCATCAAAAAGAAATGCCTATATCATTTTCCATCAACATGGGAAGCCAAATATTTCGCCTCGAAAGTCGCTAGGGCAAATTCTAAAAGTCATGACCATCATGTACAATCCATAATGCAAAACATTCATTGAAATCATCTAAACCAAAGGATTGTGAAAATAATATAAGGTAGAGAACCAACTCTCAAATGTAATCTTTTACTCAGTTCATCCCTCATATCAATTAATCAAGTTTTCCCAAGAAAAGTAAGACTAATTCACATGTATCTATCATTGAACCAAGAGACTAAAATACCATTGCATAATAAAATTTTTACACTAAACTATACTATATATATGTATATATATCTAAATCTAAATATGAGTCAAGCATGAACAATATGCATAAAATGAAGGCATCACCCCCAAACTTAAACTAAACATTGTCCTCAAAAATAAAAATAAAGAAAAAGAAGTGAAAGAGAACTCCCTCATATCAATTAGTCGGTGGATGATTATCATGAATAACTGAATTTGGACTTGACCCATGCTTGATTGACTTTAAATGATCGATCCCTTTGTTCAATCTTAATTTCAATTGCACCATGTGGAAAAACTTTTTGTCCAGGAGAAAATGACCAACAACCACACCAGATGCCATGTTTGTCTGCTATAGTCCAAGCAATAGCTGACTTGTGAATTTTTAGTATTTTAATCAGCTTCTCTTTCTGCAATATAGTTAGCTCTGAAGATATAATAATAGGAAGAGTGTCATCAAGCCCTAAGAAAATATACCTGAGATGTTTTGGAAGTTGCTTTAGCTCTAAAATAAGTGGTACTTCAATTGATGGCAGCAATTTGTGGAATGGTAGATCTGAGGTTTCCATAACTTTGAATCGTTGAGGCAAAATTGGTTATGAATCTAATACTTTAACCATCTCATCCACATCAATATCTTCTTCACAAAGAGAATTTATGGATTTATGTAATAAATTACTAAACTAATCCCCTTTGCATCCGAGTAAGCTAACCAATGTATTGAGTTCATTTTTGTTATTTGGTTTTTCATCTTTTTCCTTAACTTCATTGGGATGAACTGGTTCCTGTAAAATAATACCACTCTGGGTTGTTATAGCTTTGCAATGCTCTTGACCATCATTCCTTGGTTGTTCTAGTTGGCTAGGAAGTACACCCTTGGATCGCTCACTAGGTTCCTTGTTTAATTGCACCATAACTTGTTGCATAAACTGTTGTTGTTGTTGTTGCTGATTTTGCATAAATTTTTGCATAGTTTGTTGCATGGTATGTTGCATGGAATTGAATATTTGGATCAAATCTGGTTGTTGTGGTTGCTGAAAAGAAAGTGAAGGAGGTCTAGAATGCTATGATGGTGGCGGATTATTGGGGACAACAACAGATTGTGAAGAATTATTCCATGAAAAATTGGGGTTATTGTGACAACCCACATTATAGGTGTTGGAATAGGGATTGTTGTTCCAATTATAGTTGCCTACGTAATTAACTTGATCTGTTGCACATTGACCTGTAAAATGTCCTTGTCCACACCATTCACACCTTGGTTCTATAGCCTTAACCTGTCCCTATATATTAAGAATTTGAACTTTATTAGTTAAAGCACTGACCTGAGCAGATAAAGCAGTAAGTGCATCTAATTCTAAAACTCTGCTAGTCCTCCATGAATGCATGGCTTCTTCCTCTATTGGTTCTTGTGCTCTTCTTCCAACGGCACGTTTCTCAAAGTCCTTTCAATCTTTGAATCACAAGAAAACAAGGGTGACCGTACTAATAAACAAATGATAATAAATAATAGCAAGGAAGAAGATAATGATATAGTTTATTTTTTCCTTTTTTCCTTTTATTTGTTTTTTTAAAAATAATCAGACACTAAAATCTAAAAAGAAAAGAAAAACACTTAAAATTCTAATCCTAAATTAATTAAGAAAATTCGATCTTCCCGGCAACGGCGCCAAAAACTTGTTCGAATATTTTTAATAACATGCAAGTATACACGGTCGAAACAAGTAATATAATGATAAATTAGAGTATCGTTCCCATAGAGAGATGAATTTCTTAAATTAATTAAACAAAAAATAATATTAAGAGAAAAACAAAAATAATTGACTTAACTAAATATAAATAATAACTTTAAATAAAAGGAAACGTTAAAATGATAAAACTCGTTCTAGAGTCGAATTTCCCTTAACATCAATTTAATCTCCATCATATCTTACTCTTATCTTTTATTCCCTTAGATTGTCGATCTAGGATAATTATATGACATGGTGGCTCCTGCTCCTTCATGCTTCTATTATTTTGCCTCAATTTCTACCTCCCGGTGATAATTAATTAATCAACAAAATAATGCATTAAGATTTGCCTTACAATCGCATACGGTGTTCGTGTATCTTCCGACCACAACGACAAACAAGTCAAAAGACTCGTCGTATGATGAATTATCAATGACTAATCTAATTAATTTCTCCCAAAATCTAATTAAACCTCATGATCTAAGAAATAGGTGATCAATCTACTCTTAGCATTAAGAACATGACAATTTAAACAATCCGATTGAATAAAAGAATAATAGGTTGAAATGAATTCAATTAAATCATGTTAAGTTCTATTCTTCTCTAGAACGAAATAAAAGACTAGTCCATAATAAAAATAGAAAACATTATAAAGAAGAAACTAATTTTTATTATGAAAGAAAAAGGAATTACAAAAACTAAAACTACTTCTTCTACTACACTCTGAAGCCAAGAAATGAGATATATAACAGCAAATGACCACTCCTTTATATAGAAGTGGAGATACAAGAATTTGAAGAGGGTGTTTACAAATCGACGTAGTCTAATTAATTATAATGTCCCTTCAAGTTTCCAACTGTTCGACTCCATTGAACACCATACATTGTAGCCATTGGGTGGGGGGCCAAGTGTCATGACCAATCAAATCCAAAGCTTAATTTATTCATCTTTTTCTGCATTAAAACACCAAAATTAAGCATATATAATAAAATATTAATTAACTAAAAAAATTAAGTAAAATATTACTTAATTAATAATGTTTATACCCGAGAAGTACAAAATCATATTAAAAATATGGGTAAATATTATATATTTTAAACACTTAACAAGCGTGAACCAAATCAAAGATTAAATCCTGGACCACTGCTCTTGCTTATCTAGAATGAAATGTCGATCCATAGGATAGACCTAACCACTTAAGGTGTCAATAGACAGAAGGTTTGAGGGAAACTAATGCATATCCAAAACACACATGATCCCACCCAAAATATGCAAAGACTCTCAAAGCTGGGCTCATGCAAATAAGACATCACAAATAAATTCTAGGTTACAAAGGAGACTTCAAATCATAGGAAAAGTCCGGCAAAGTGCCCTTTATAACTAGGATGCATGACATTTTTTTATAAACCCATACAATTTCACAATTTATAAAAAATCACGTATAGACATTCACATTTCATGCATTTATGACACCAAAACATTTCAGAGGTGTTTCACCTCGTCCACATCGCATCACAGATTATTTACAACACAATTTTTTCATTCTTCATGTTGTTGATTTGCCTGGTCTTCACATTGGCCCTTTAACCAGCAAAACAAAGCCCAAAAGCTTCTCTTACCCATGATCTTCTTCGTTTCAGGTACCTGCACAAGTAATATGGTTTAGCTTTCCTATATAAATTTTATCTTTTAGTTCTAGTGGAGTATTCCTAAACATAATAGTTAGACCTGTGTACCTCATAGTATTCCGCTTGCAAAATAGCTCCAATATAGATTAGTAATAATAATTTTTATACATTTTAAGATAAGCCAATTTCGTGATTCAAGGCCCGCATGCTCTTATACATGATTAAAATAACTCACTAGCCTAAACAACTATTCTCATTATAAGGCCCATTCGCCTCACATAAATAATCATATTGGGTCA
The DNA here is from genome assembly GCA_033002965.1 of Piper betle. Classification (NCBI taxonomy): domain Eukaryota; kingdom Viridiplantae; phylum Streptophyta; class Magnoliopsida; order Piperales; family Piperaceae; genus Piper; species Piper betle. The sequence goes on along the minus strand of JAURVB010006418.1, from coordinate 28,907 downwards.
CTAGCTCTACATAATATTTACATCAATGACCCACCAGCCTCACATTAATAGGAGCAAACACATAAGCAGACAAGTCAGTCATTCCCATGAGTCATTTTTGATCCTTGCGACTCTCTAGCCAAACTTGCAATTTCAAACTATATATAAAACTTATATCATAAATCAAAGATTACTGATATGAAATCACAATAGAAAACAATTTCAAACTGGCAAATAGATGACTCACCATCCACGCGAAACTTCAACATGAAAATAGAAAATCACTCCATCAGCACATTATCATGCTGAAATATAGCTAATAAGGCCTAATCATAATTATTGTGATATTCATGTACACGAGCCAGAATACTTAACATTAATGTGTCAATACTACGCATGAGACGAAATCTAGTCGACGACAACATGACCATAACCAATAAGGCCTAATTTGAACACTGAAATTAATGGTGCAGAAACACTCAATGGAGCGCATGCTCATACTGAATAAACACTGTTAACAAGTACTATAGTAGATATTCATAATCATAATCATAGTCATAATAAATATTAACCGCCAAGCTGAGCACCACAAGTGGGTACCAACCGGGAGGGCATCACTCTCCTATCCATCATGCATGCATAGAAAATCCGAAAGTCGTACAATAGGTATAAGGCCAAGGAAGGGCTGATAAATAGTGCTAGAGTGACTTTTGAGCTAGATCTCATCTTTTGAAAATTCATCAGGGATCTCAACCTTGAAGTTTTAATAATCCACAAATCGTTAAGATAACCTGTTGGTATTGAGATCAAATAACATATCACTAACTGTCCTAATATGCAAAGTAAAACTGTGATAGAGCCAAGTAGTAGATCAAGTAGAGAGGAGTCCTAATGGACCTGCAAGGCAAACTCCACATTCTAGCTTGGTGAGTTTGACTCCACATGGTTTATCAAATGCAAACCACTACTCAAACCTTGTATGATGCATGTGTCCAATGACATGTACATGAAATTAGTTGTACACCAAATACCAACCCATGTGCCAAAACAACTGCTGTAACTCGATGCCATGCTCCGTCTCCATGCTCGGTTACTCGGCAGCCTTGTGCACCTCGGTTTGTAACCTGCAACCAAACACGGGTTAGCCTCGGTATGTTGTTTCCACCACTCGGGAAACCTAGGAACAACACCCAAACCCTTGTTCCCGGCAATGCCCATGAATCACGGCTGTAACATCCCAAAATTTTTTGACCCTAACCAGTCCTGCGCGGCGTAACACCAGCCTAACACGAAGTACGCAACTTTGAAGAAACTACAGAAGCCTACACGCCAACACCAACCTGTGTTCAGCCAACCTCAACACCCTGAGGTTGCTGCCTTCAACCCTTCGCTCGATCAAAATGTGTTTGTACCGCACAAAACACCGACACAGCACTCCCGACTCAACTCAAACAGCACCACACGCTGCACTGCCCGATCGCCCAACCAGCAATTACGCGTCTTGGGTTTGTGCTGTCTGCCCTTGCTCGTCTCAGCACCAGTTCCCCCAACTGGCTGCCTTGTAAACTTCCACCGTGACCTAGGATACAGAAGTTCCCTCTCTAAATGCCAGCCAACAAGCAAAACACAAATTATGGGAAAACACTTCCCAACCTTATATCATTAACCCGATCATAAGGATATTACAAGCACTCGAACTTTCCTCTCAAGCACTTGCTCGGCTTGAGGACAGCCCCACAGCCTCACCCCAATGTACCCACATATACAAAGGCGCACAACGAATTACTTCCGGAGTAACTCTACCCCGATTGCCAACACAAGCAACCTAACAATGTGTACCTGGTTTCCAGCAAGCCGATGGAGTTCCAGTGCTCACCGCGAACACTGGCTGCAGCAACTCCATGCTTCTTTCTCACCAGCCACACCCTGTTGCTTTTCCTCACAAAGGAACATGCTTGGAATCTCAGGAACTCTCTTCCTCACCGGACTCGATTCCTCTCTTGATCCACTCCCACGTCTTTCCTTTCTGATCTGGTGATCTTCTTCTCTGATCCACCAATCTGTTTTTCCAGCATAACCCCATGCACATATGCACGCCCCTTCGTTTTGGATAACTCCGGATCTAGCATCCCTATCCACGTCCAGATTCACCCTCACGGCCTTGTGGTTATCTTCAAAAGTTAGTTGCAGACTTGGATCATATCTTCCACCAAGACACGCCCCTAGTAACATCCATGAAGCTTCATCACAAACCCTTGGCTGCACCACTAGTCATCCCATCTCACCCACCGGCTCGACCCCAACAACGTCTAGACATGGTCCAACCTCCCTCAGCATTCCACCGAAAACATGCTGGCAAAGGTCCACCACCATCGCCATGCACTAGTCTTGCCACTTGTTCATGCCCATGCTCTGCCGCGCGCACCAGCACCCACTCGCACGCCTGCCCGGTCGCGTGAACGTCTGCGTGCGCCATCGCGCGTCCACGCAGCAGCGCACTCAAGCACCAGCGCGCCCGTGCAGCAGCACGCCTGTCGCTCACTCGTGCGCATACCTGCATGCACGAACACGCTCCTCTGCTACAGTGCTCTGTACTGTTCCCCAACACAGTACCGCTACTTTGCTCGGAACTGGTGGCTGCTCGGCATGCTCACTAGCCTGCTCGGTCCACAGTGGCACCACAACCTCAATCTGCCGACCCAAACAGCGATCAACAGCAACTTGAGGTTTCTCGACATGGACTCGGCCACATGCTCGATACACCAAATACCGAACCATATGCTAACACAACTGCTATAACCCGATGCCATGCTCCATTGCCATACTCGGTCACTCAGCAGCCTTGTGCACCTCGGTTTGTAACCTGCAACTCGATACGGGTTAGCCTCGGCATGTTGTTTCCACCACTCGGATAGCCACCGCTACCCCCTCATGGATGCAGGAAACCTTGGGACAACACCCAAACCCTAGTTCCCGGCAACACCCATGAATTACAGCTGTAACATCCTCCCCCACCAATCACGGCTGTAACATCCTCCCCCACCAATGAGAGCCATGGTCGTGAATCTCCCATGAAGGCTCTAGACATACAGACCCTGTTTTGTAAGAACATTTCCTTGCACATTGGGAAAGAACTGATCTTTAGTTGACACCTCACCATCGTCAGATGGTACTCCTGACCTGATGATCTCCTCGGCATCTCATCACCAGTTAGTAACTTCAACTGATGGAAGTAAGCTCTCGGTATTCTACTCCAATCCCATGGATGAACTCCCCGAACATGAGTATAGAGCTTACCCCTGCTCATTTTTAGCTCCCTCTCGTAACCCCTATAGTACTCCTTGAAGTCGTTGGCAAGCTTCAAGAAATCTCCCTCCCGGATTACAGCAACATCGTCCAGCCCATTCACGCCCAGCTGGACCACACGCACCTTGCCAACTCGCCCAACGGACTCTACAACACATCCTCTAGGTACCCAAACCGATACCCGGGCTGGGGCCTTGGCCTTCACTACCAAGTCATCACAGCTTCCACCAAGCTGCTCGGAAGACAACACCCCCATTAGGGTTTCTGGCACCATTGCGGTATCGACCACCTGCAATGAGGCAAGCAGCCCCACGCCAGACTCCGGATCTACTACCCCTATAGATTTGCTATGCCCCTTCACGAAGCACCCACGGCCTCCAGACATCACCATCACTCCACCCAAGTGTGGTAGCACATCTACACGAGTTGACACCAAGAAATTGTTACTAAGTATTACCTCAAAGTCATCAATTTCTGCAACCATGAAATCAGCTCGGCCGCTGAATTCCCCTAGGCGGATCTGAACTCCTCGAGCTACACCCTAAACCTGCTTCACCAGCGAATTCACAGCCTTCATCCCGCTGGTAGTAACCCTCGATTTCAGTCCCAATTGACCCGACACCTTTGTTGAAACAAAGCTGTGCGTTGCCCCTGTGTCAACCAATGCTGAAACCCGTCTTCCCTTCAAAGTCATTGGAACATATATCAGCCCCAAACTTCCTCGTTTAGGCTGTTCAACCCTTAGAGCTCCTATCATTTGTAACGTTGACATACGAGCTGGTTCATCTGAATCAGAACTTTCCTCGGCCTGCATCGCCACCATCTTCCCCTTCGGATTGTTCGGACACTCCCTAGCCTTATGAGGTCCGCCGCATGTGTAACACTGCAACTGCCTCACTTCAACAACCTGTGAATTTCCTGGTTTGGCCCTAGGAAAAACCTCTTCCTCTCCTTTGGTCTCGGCTTGAATGATCTCCTGTCACTCCCCACTGCCTTGCCTTCCTTGGAAACTCGGTCACCTCCACCTGGACCATCAGCAGTCTTCAAGTCTACTAGGGCATCGGCTGCACCTAATGCGGTCTGCAAGTCCTGCACCTTTTGCCGCTTCAACTCCACCTGTCCCCAAGGTTGCAATCCAGACACAAAGTTAAAGAGTTTATCGCTTTCTAACATGTCCGGAATATCCAAAAGACAAGAGCTGAACTGCTTGATGTATTCACGCACTGTTCCAGTTTGTCGAAGCTTCTTCAAAGCCTCCCTCGCCATCCAAGCTCTATTCGTAGGCAAAAACTGATTCCTAAGTTCTTCCCTCATATTCCCCCAAGTCTCAATCTTAGGACATCCAGCCTTCTCGTCGTCCTCGGTGCATGTCCGCCACCACAATTTGGCGTTGCCATTTAGAAACATACTGGCCATCGAGACTTGCTTATGAGTAGGAATCCCAGTAGCTCGAAAATATTCCTGCATCTCCAAGATGAAATTCTCCAGATCTATTGAGATCGGATTCGACTGAACTTCATTGGCTCCGGCACCATAAGCCTTCCTGGGATTTTGGCTACCGGGTCAGCAACAATGTGCTGAGGCTGGTTGAGTACTACCTGCCTCAGAAGAGCCACTTCCGAACGAATTTCCTCCAAACCTGCCCTGAGATTTTCCACTATCTCAGCCATTCCATCATCACGCACTACACTGGATTTCGGTGCATCAGCAACCCGCTCGAAAATGTTGGCAAGGGTTTCCAACTGACTAAACACCATGTGATTATTATCCTCACCATTGGTTGGCCCTCCAACCAACACCTCTAGCCATGCCACCCTCTCCCTGAGAGCATCAGTTGACCGTGTATCCATGTGATTGAATCAGCGAAAACTGTTGAATGAATATTGTCCCTCAATTGCACTTGAACTTGGCTCGTAAACGCAGCTCTGATACCTCTGTCACGGGCCTGATTCAAGGACCCAAAATTTTTCGATCCTAACCAGCCCTGTGTGGTGTTTTCTCACCCTAGAACACCAGCCTAACACCAAGTACGCAACTTTGAACAAACTACGGAAGCCTGCACACCAACACCAACTGTGTTAGGACAACCTCAACACCCCGAGGTTGCTGCCTTCAACCCTTCGCTTGATCACAATGTGTTGGTACCGCACCAAATCCCAACACAGCACTTCTGGCTACCGACACGCCTTGCCGATAGGCTGTTCCAGAAGTCAAACAGCATCACACACTGCAGTGCCCGATCGCCCAACCAGCAATTATGCTTCTTGGGTTTGTGCCGTCTGCCCTTACTCGTCTCAGCACCAGTTCCCCCAACTGGCTGCCTTGTAAACTTCCACCGTGACCTAGGATACAGAAGTTCCCTGTCTAAACGCCAGCTAACAAGCAAAACACAGATTATGGGAAAACACTTCCCAACCTTATATCATTAACCCGATCATAAGGATATTTCAAGCACTCGAACTCTCCTCTCAAGCACTTGCTTGGCTTGTGGACAGCCCCCACAGCCTCGCCCCAATGTACCCACATAAAGAAAGGTGCACAACGAATTACTACCCTGAGTAACTCTACCCCGATTGCCAACACAAGCAACCTAACAACGTGTACCTGGTTTCCAGCAAGCCGATGGAGTTCCAGCGCTCACCACGAACACCGGCTGCAGCAACTCCACGCTTCTTTCTCACCAGCCGCACCCCGCTGCTTTTCCTCACAAAGGAACATGCTTGGAATCTCAGGAACTCTCCTCCTTGCCAAACTCGATTCCTCTCATGATCCAGTCCGACGTCTTTTCTTACTGATCTAGTGATCTTCCTTGATCCACCGATCTGTTTTTCCAGCATAACCCCATGCACATATACACGCCCCTTCTGTTTTAGATAACTCCGGATCTAGCATCTCTATCCACAAAGATCTGCAATCTCCACTCTATCGAGCAACCTAGCACCACACCACGTCCAGGTCCACCCTCACGACCTTGTGGTTATCTTTAGAAGTTAGTTGCAGACTTGGATCATATCTTCCACCAAGATATGCCCCCAGCAACATCCATGAAGCTTCCTCGAAAATCCTTGGCTGCACCGCTGGTCACCCCGTCTCGCCCTCCGGCTCGACCCCAGCAACGTCAAGACATGGTTCAACCTCCCTCAGCAATTCACCGAACATATGCTGGCAACGGTCCACCACCATCGTCCTGCCCAGTCCTGCCGCTCGCGCATGCCCATGCACAGCCGTGCACACCAGCACCCGCTAGTACGTGTGCCGGACCTGCGTGCCCACGTATCACGCTCCCGTGCAGCAGCGCATTCACGCAGCAGTGCGCCTATCTCTCACTTGCGCGCACACATGCACGCACGACCGCACGCTCGTGCTACAGTGCTCGGTAATGTTCCCCATCAAAGTACCGCTATTTTTCTCAGTACTGGTGGCTGCTCGGCATTCTGTTCTGCGCACTTGGCTCTGTAGCCTGCTTGGTCCACGGTTGCACCACAACCTCAATCTGCCGACCCAAATAATGATGAACAGCAACCTGAGGTTTCTCGACCTGGACTCAACCACAAGCTCGATACACCAAATACCGACCCATGTGCCGACACAACTGCTATAACTCGACGCCATGCTCCATCACCATGCTCGGTCACTTAGCAACCTTGTGCTCCTCCGTTTGTAACGTGCAACACAACATAGGTTAGCCTCGGCATGTTGTTTCCACCACTCGGATAGCCACCGCAACCCCCTCATGGACACAGGAAACCTAGGGACAACACCCAAACCCTCGTTCCCGGCAACGCCCATGAATCACGGCTGTAATATCCTCTCCCACCAATGAGAGCCGATGTCCTCATCGGAAGTATGGAATGCCCCCTTCAGTAACAAGACGAATAACTTCTCCCACAGCACCGTCCCCGCTCTATGTACAAAAGACACGCCGCACCATGGTCCCAATCACGGGCCTGATTCAAGAACCCAAAATTATTCTATCCTAACCACTCCTGTGCGGCATATTCTCACCCGAGAACACCAGCCTAACACCAAGTACACTACTTTGAACAAACTACGAAAGCCTGCACGCCAACACCAACTGTGTTAGGCCAACCTCAACACCCCGAGGTTGCTGCCTTCAACCCTTCGCTCGATCACAATGTTTTGGTACCAGACCAAACACTGACACAACACTTCTGCCTACCGTATGCCTCGCCGATAGGCTGTTCCAAAAGTCAAACAGCACCACACGCTGCAGTGCCCGATCGCCCAACCAGCAATTATGCTTCTTGGGTTTGTGCCGTCTGCCCTTGCTCGTCTCAGCACCAGTTCTCCCAACTGGCTGCCTTGTAAACTTCCACCGTGACCTAGGATACAGAAGTTCCCTGTCTAAATGCCAGCCAACAAGCAAAACACAGATTACAGGAAAACACTTCCCAACCTTATATCATTAACCCGATCATAAGGATATTTCAAGCACTCGAACTCTCCTCTCAAGCACTTGCTTGGCTTGTGGATAGCCCCCACAGCCTCGCCCCAATGTACCCACATATATAAAGGTGCACAACGAATTACTACCCGAGTAACTCTACCCCGATTGCCAACACAAGCAACCTAACAACGTGTACCTGGTTTCCAGCAAGCCGATGGAGTTCCAGTGCTCACCACGAACACCGGCTGCAGCAACTCCACGCTTCTTTCTCACCATCCGCACCCCGCTGCTTTTCCTCACAAAGGAACATGCTTGGAATCTCAGGAACTCTCCTCCTCGCCGAACTCGATTCCTCTCATGATCCAGTCCCACGTCTTTTCTTACTGATCTAGTGATCTTCCTTGATCCACCGATCTGTTTTTCCAGCATAACCCCATGCACATATACACGCCCCTTCTGGTTTAGATAACTCCGGATCTAGCATCTCTATCCACAAAGATCTACAAATCTCACCGTATCCAGCAACCTAGCACCACATGACGTCCAGATTCACCGGCCTTGTGGTTATCTTCAGAAGTTAGTTGCAGATTTGGATCATATCTTCCACCAAGATACGCCCCCAGCAACATCCATGAAGCTTCATCACAAACCCTTGACTGCACCTCTGGTCATCCCGTCTCACCCACCGGCTCGACCCAAGCAACGTCCAGACATGGTCTAACCTCCCTCAGCGATCCATCGAACACATGCTGGCAAAGGTCCACCACCATCGCCTTGCACGAGTCCTACCGCTTGTGCATGCCCATGCACTGTCAGGTGCACACCAAGTACGCAACTTTGAACAAACTACAGAAGCCTGCACGCCAACACCAACCTGTGTTCGGCCAACCTCAACACGCCGAGGTTGCTGCCTTCAACCCTTCGCTCGATCACAATGTGTTGGTACCACACCAATCATCGACAAAGCACTTCTGGCTACCGACGAGCCTTGCCGATAGGCTGTTCCAGAAGTCAAGCAGCACCACACGCTGTACTGCCCGATCACCCAACCAGTAATTATGCATCTTGGGTTCCTGCTGTCTGCCCTTGTTCGTCTCAGCACCAGTTCCCACAATTGGCTGCCTTGTAAACATCAACCGTGACCTAGGATACATAAGTTCTCTGTCTAAATGCCAACCAACAAGCAAAACATAGATTACGGGAAAACACTTCCCAACCTAATATCATTCACACGATCATAAAGATTTTACAAGCACTCAAACTCTGCTCTCAAGCACTTGCTCGGCTTGTGGACAACCCCCACAGCCTCGCTCAAATGTACCCACAAATACAAAGGCAAACAACGAATTACTCCCCGAGTAATTCTACCATGATTGCCAACACAAGCAACCTAACAACGTGTACCTGGTTACAGCAGGCCGATGGAGTTCCAACACTCACCACGAACACCGGCTGCAGCAACTCCACGCTTCTTTCTCACGAGCTGCACCACACTGTTTTTCCTCACAAGGGAACACGTCTGGAATCTCAGGAACTCTCCTCCTCTCTAGACTCAATTCCTCTCTTGATCCACTCCCACGTCTGTCCCTTCTGATCTAGTGATCTTCTTCTCTTTCCTGCTGCTCGTGCATGCCCTTGTACTGTCGCACGCACCAGAACCCATTCGCGTGCGCCTGCGCGTTCATCCACGCGCGCCCACTTACGCGAACAGCCACGCGCTCTATCGCGCACTCACGCGCCCGTGCAGCAGAGTGCCTGTCGCTCCTTGTCCTCACACCTGCGCGCACGACCGCGCACTTGCCGCTATAGTGCTCGGTACTGTTCCACAACATAGTACCACTATGTTGCTCGGTACTGGCGGCTTCTCGGCATTCTATGCTATGCACTCGGCTCGGTAGCATGCTCGGTCCACGGTTGCACCACAACCTCAATCTGCCGACCCAAACAGCGATCAAGTAGATGCAGGGCATTGAACCGTATGTGCGAGAAAATTATAAAATAGTTAAACACAACATCATTGGATGCAGGGCATTGAATCCTAACACCCGGGCTTCACATGGCCCTTAAAGTAGAGTGAACCGTATGCTCCTCTAATCCACGTTTCTTTATCACGCACACACAAATACAACAAATATGTTTTTGCATACTTGGTAACCTCCTCATCGTGTTATGGGACTTTGAGGCTTATACTTTGCAGACGATGGTTAGAATGCCTCACAGTGTGTATGCTCCACAATAATAAGGTAATTATATATAAAACAAACGTGTACAACAACAATCAATTAGCTTATCTCGAATCATAAAAGTTCATATAACTTTGGGGCATATTACATAACATACTACATCCCAATTTCATATTACATCAATTCAGTAATTAACACAAATACAACATGAAATCCCCTGCCATGAGCCTTTCTATCCGACCGCTTACACCAGTCAAAAAGACTAAACACCTACATATATTGAAGAAAATTGTCAGTAATCAAAGGTTCTGTAGAGACTAGGAATATAATATTACTAGTGAATGGGTATCTAAACACTAACGAAAATGTTGTAGAAACTTCTAGAATCATACAAGGTGGTAAGCGAAAGTTGATGCAACCACATATCATACCATAGATGGCTACAAAGTGACATCTTATATACATATAAACATTCATATATCACTTATGCCCTAACATCCTCTATATATTACCCGCCATAATGCCCATGTGGCTCGAAACTAATGTGCCACAATTTTTGGAAATACGTTGCATTTGCAGTACCCTACATACATTGCACTACTTAAGGGTAGAATAGGCACAAGTGCAATCTTCATATCTCCATACCTCTCACTCTCTTATACGTGAAATCATGAAAGATGCTTGTACTTTATAAATAGGCTTAGGGAAGAAGCTTGTATCATACATTTCTAGAGCTTCAGTTCAAAAAATAACAAGGGATCTCATCCTTATAGTTTTATTAAACTTACAATAAAATATAACTAAATGACCCGTCATTAGGGGATCTGATAAAAAATGCTGTCGACACTGCCCTATCATTTAAAATGAGATTAAATATGAAACTTAAGAGTTAAAGATAGGGGTGGAACAAGAAAGTCCTATGGACCTAGATGAGTGGAGCCCTACATTTTAAATCAATGAGCTCAACCTACGAACATAACAAGAGATGGAATCAAAATCATAACGGGATCACACCGGCACACAAGATGAGGCAAAGCCTCCACATATGCACAACATGCAAAACTTATTTAACTTACTTATTTTGCTTAGTGATGGGTTAAACCTCATTAGTTTGTTTAATTTAAGCTTTTAGGTTATAATTCTACTTAGTGCATGATTTCGTACTTAGGGTTTATCATCAGACTTAACTAGACAATTTTTCAGACTGATGAAATAATATCCGATTAAGGTGAAATTTGAACCCTTAGTTTTAAACACCTTAAGGGTCTGTCATTAATATTAACAAATGATCATTTGTAGATTATGATATTGATTGAGGTTAATTAAAGTCATATCAATGTACTATGAACAATACCCATGTTACTGCACATCAAACTTCAATATTTTAACCTGAGAAGTCCAAATGGGCTTGGATCAATTGAAATAGTTAGATGACACTTAGAAGCATAGCCCATTGATATTTAAGGTCCAATTTCTTTCTAATCGGACTTAAGTGCATTTTCTAATTTGGATTACTGATTTAACCAATATCGTAATTAATCTAACCTTGGTAGAATTAGAAATTTCTACCTAATTACCTACTCACCGGGTCAATTGCAATAGTTAGATGACAGTTAGAAGTTTATCATATTGATATTTTGGGTCCAATTTCTTTGTAATCGGATCTAGGTGAATTTTCTAATCTGGATTACTGATTCAACCATTATTGTAATTAATCTGACCCTGGTAGAATTAGAAATTTCTACCTAATTACCTACTCACCCAAATGCTCTAAAAATTTACATGGACATCATTACAACGTCTATTACTATTATTACTCTATTTCATAATTTTTCTGCTGCTTAATATATTTTAAACTAATTTTCTAATTGGATTCATAGATATGGGATTACAAATCCAGTTTCTCTATACTCCATAAGTTAGAGTCCATTAGCTATTAGAATGGCTCCAAAATTTTCAGGGTTACATTGAACAATTAGTAGTAATTTTTTATATATTTTTGTGTGATCTAATGATTAGTCAAAATTTTACTAAACATACAACACATGCAGTTAACACAGAATACAACAGATACACACAATGTTTTATTAATTTTGTTCAGGCCTTAGTTCAGGTAATTTTAGTAGGGGATACACACAATGTTTTATTAATTTTGTTCAGGCCTTAGTTCAGGTAATTTTAGTAGGGTAAATTTATAATATTAAGACGACAACATGATTAACAAATAATCATAAAGATAGATCATGAAATTAAAACATATCAAGGTGTAAAAATTGGGGAAATAAGCGATTAGGTCACTGGAACCTTGAAAGTTGTCACCTTTTGTCCAATTTTGAACCTTTACATAGCCATTAATTCAAAATAAGATGATATTCCCCACATAACATAAGATTAGTAAATATATGTCTTGTTAAAAAAATAACACCAAGAGCACTCAAATCATACCACTACATCGTGATATATGAATTTTATCCTTAACTAGTGCAAATCTGGACACATAGTTGAAGACAAAATCATAACTATTTATGTACAGATGAAAAAGACATGAAACCACATCCAAAAATTCTATAAGAGGCACATAAAAAATGGAAAATTTCATGAAAAATACAAAAAGCATCATACATACACAAAAAAGCAACCCTAACAAGAAACATCAACCAAAACTAGAGAAAGAACATATCTTTGACTATCAAGGGGAGGTCATTTGGAGTTTTCCCACTTTAAGTCCTTCAACCCTTGGAAGAAATGCCTTGGAAGGCTAGAGTGAGCTCAAAGAGTGGAGAAGAAGCCTAGGAGAAGGAGAGGGACGTTGGGGATGTATAATGGGGGTGGAGTGGTTGGGTTGGAGTGAAAAGGTGAGGATGAGGGTGGGATTTATAAAAAAAGAGTGTGGTTGGCTAGATGATGCCATAGACATGGGTGCCACAGCTAAAGTGGTGTGTTGGGATTAAAATTTTAAAAAGAAAAATGGGAAATGATTTGGTAGTTTATAAAATACATAAATAATTACAACATAGGAAAAATTTTCCAAAATAAGGCAAGTCACGCGTGTAAGGGAGCTTGGTATTCGTGGTTTGAACTAGAGCTTTAAATTCAAGTTTTTCTAGGTGAGAGGGCACTGTCATGATGCCTTTAGCATCCAGTCCTCATTTGCATCATCTTAGGCTTTTCCATAAAAAATACACGAAACAAATATGACCACAACACACGAAAAATGATTAGACATGCGGGCCGCTTGGTCCTAAGGTTTAACTCAATTCAACTCAACCGAACAAAACATAAAAAGGTTGGGCGCATAGCATCTGTTGAGGGCAATAAAGGCGAAGGAGCTAAGGTTAGGGAAACTTGTACATACTTACATACCTTACATAAATACGTGGCAAAAGGGCCGAGAAATTAACTCGATCTGGGTCACAGCCAAACCGAAACTACCTAGGTTTTAGAGACAACTTCCTCCTCTTTTCTTTCTTCTTTTTTTAAAATCTTTTTTATCCTTTCTTTTATTTTCTTTTTGAAGAAGAGGAGGTACTATCTCTTCCCTCCTTTGACATTCCGATGCGGCAATGATGTGCTGTCTTGCAATCTAACACTACCCATGACGCTAACTACTTGAAGCCATCAATGCACACCGATCCCAACCCACTTTGAAACTACGGGCAAACTGACCAGACACTGACCTGAAAATAAAGAAAACAACAACCAAATGCAAGCAACACGCAGAAAACAAAAGCACACAATAAGGGCACAGAGAACGCACCTTCTAAACAAAACTCGGATCGACTCATGGGAAATTAACAATACAATCATGAAACTAACGAAGCCTTCCATCTTAATTGACCAATAGTTGGCTCTGATACTAAAATTGTAATACCCTAATTCAGCTCACAAAGTGAATCAAATTAAAGCATTAAATCCTAGACCACTCATATTGCTCATTTAAAAGGAAATGCCGACCCACAAGAGGTGTCAAAAGGTCGAAGGATCGACGGAATCTATTGCGCATCCAAAACACACATGAGCATACCAAAAATATGCATGAACTTCTAAGGCCGGGCTCATGTAAATAGGACATCCAAAATAAATTCCAAATTACAAAGGATACTTAAAATTAGGAAAAAAATGGTAGAGACTCCCTTGTAAGTAGGTCGAGGGAAAATTTCTCATAAACACCTATAGTTTCACAATTTATAAAAAATCACACACATGAGTTCACACCAAAACATTTTGTAGGTGTTCCACCTCCTTCACAACACATCACACATCATTTATAACACAATTTTTTTCATTCTTTAGGTTGTTGGTTTTCCTAGTCATCACATGAGCCCTTCAACCTGCAAAACAAAGCCTAGAAGCTCCTCCAACCCATGTTTTTCTTGGCTTAGGGTACCTACAAAAATAATATGGTTTAGCGTGGCTAGGTAAATTTTATCTTTCAATTTCAAGACTCTAGGGCATGGAGAGTTTCTGCAAAAAATGGATAGACTTATGTGCTCTAGAGTATTCTACCTACAAAGCAGGTCAACGACATGTTAGTAATAATAATTTTCATACATTTCAAGATAGGGTAATTCTGTAATTCAAGGTCCGTAGACTCTTATGCATAGTTCAAATGAGTCATTAGCTCAAAATACTATTCTCATTATACTGCCCGCTCACTATACATGGATAATTATATTGGCTCACTAAGTCTACATAATATCCATGTCAACGGTCTATGTTTGAGTAACTCAATAACATGCAAGTATACATGGTTGAAATAAGTAATATAAAGAAGAATTTAAGTATCGTCCCATAGAGAAATGAATTTTCTTAAATTAATTGAACAAAATGAAATTAAGAACAAAACAAAAAAAATCGACTTAACTAAATCTAAGGAATAACATTAAATTAAAGACAAAGTTATAATAATAAAACTCGTTCTATAGTCAAATTTCCTTTAACATAAATCTAATATTCATCACATCTTACTCTTATCTTTTATCCTCTCAAATTTCCGATCTAGGAGAATTACATGACATGGTAGCTCCCGCTCCTTCATGCATCTATTATTTCGCCTCACTTTTTACCTCCCGGTGATAATTGATTAATCAACAAAATAATGCATTAAGATTTGCCTTACAATCGCATACGGTGTTGTGTATTTCATGACCACAATAACAAACAAGTCAAAAGACTCGTCGTATGATGAATTATCAATAACTAATCTAACTGATTTCTCCCGAAGTCTAATTAAACCTCATGATTTAAGTAATAGGTGATCAGTCTACTATTAGCATTAAGAACATGATAATTCAAGCAATCTAATAAAATAAAAGAGTAAGTGGTTGAAAGGAATTCAATTAAGCCATGTTAAGTTCCATTTTTCTCTAGATTGAAATAAAGGATTAGTCCATAATAAAAATAGAAAACATTATAAAGATGAAACTACTTCTCATTATGAAAGGAAAAGAATTACCAAAACTATAACTACTTCTAAGCCAAGAGTAAGATATCTTAAACAATAAATGACCACCCATTTATATAGAAGATGCGATGGTCATTAAATACATGAATTCAAGGAAGGTGTTTACAAATTGATATAGCAAATTAATTATGGTGTCCAATCAAATTTGCAACTCCTCGACTTGCTTAACGAAGCCCTAAGTAAGGCACCCCAAAACCATCAACATCCTTCCTTTTTGAGCTTAGTGAACTCCTTGAAGTAACTATTGGGTGGTGCCAAGTACCATGACTTTTCAATTACTGAGCTTAATTTGTTTCAACTTTTTCTGCATTGAAACTCTCAAATTAAACATATCAATAAAATATTAATTAACTAAAAAAATAAAGTAAACTATCACCTAATTAATAATTTTATACCCGAGATGTACAAAATCACATTAAAAACATAGGTAAATATTGTATACTTTATACACTTAACACACTCCCAAACTCAAACTTTTGCACGTCTCGAGCAAAATATCAAAAGCAACAAAATTTTACTACACAAAAATACTTAGTCCCTATTATGTTCTCATATGACTCTTAATCAAACTATCCATAGGCAACAAGATGTCAATCAAATCAGAAATTCCCTTTCATCAATCACACCAAGAAGAAGGCTCTGTGTGTGTGTGTGCAAGATACTCCTTTTGCTTATCCTTCTCATTTGCAACAAGAAAATAACACTCTGGCTCATGTTTAAATATGTTTGTCATTTGCCCTCATCTCCACTAATGTAAGCATTTATTTTTGGTTTATTTGTTATTTTTTATTTTTCAAGAATAGCCAGCTTTACCTTTTGACGTGAACCCCCATAATTACTGAGTTACAAAGGCCCGGTTACTCAGCAAAGTGCCAATATGCAAACAGAGATAACTATCTTTACCTTTTGACGCGAACCCCCATAATTACTGAGTTACAAAGGCCCGGTTACTCAACAAAGTAGTCATTGCTCTAATTTATTTATTTATTTTTTTCATTTTTTTAAAGAATAACCACTTTACCTTTTGATGTGAACCCCCATAATTATTGAGTCATGAAGGCCCAGTTACTTAGCAAAGTGCCAATATGCAAACAGAGATAACTAGCTATACTTTTTAACGGGAACCCCCATAATTACTGAGTTATAAAGGCTCGGTTACTCAGCAAAGTAGTCATTGCTCTAATTTATTCATTTTTATTTTTATTTATTTATTTATTTTAAGAAGAAACTATTTCTAGGACAAACCTAAAACAACAAGAGCCGTCTTGCAAATTCTTATGATTAAAGGGTTTTTCCTATTCTAAACCAAAGGATTACGAAAATAAAAATAATATAAGGTAGAGAACTAACTCTTGAATGCAATCATTTACTCAGTTCATCCCTCATATCAATTAATCAAGTTTTCCCAATAAAGGTAAGACTAAATCATATGTATCTATCATTGAACCAAGAGACTAATATATTGTTGCATAATAAAATTTTTACAATAAACTACACTATATATATATATATATATATATATATATATATATATAAATCTAAACATGAGTCGAGCATGAACAATATGCACAAAATTAAGGTGTCCCTCCACACTTAAACTAAACATTGTCCTCCATGTTAGAAAAATAAAGACAAGTGCTAGAGGACTCCCACAACCAATAAGTTGGTGGATGTTTATCGTGAATGATCAATTTGGACTTGACCCATGGTATAAAATAAAAAAAATATTAAAAAAAATCTGCCAATAAAAATAAAATTTTAAAAGAAATCACTTGGGTTGCCTCCCAAGAAGCACTTGGTTTAACCTCTATAACTGGACTTTCTTGATAATCTTCTTCTTGACTGCTTCTTTCATGTTGGGGCTGAGTCGTCATTGGTGCTCTACATTTGGACTACATCCATCCACTAAGTTGATCTTATGCATACAAAAAGATGGATCAATGCCTTTTATGTCTGCCATAGTCCAAGCAATGGCCGACTTGTGATCCTTTACTATTCTAATCAGCTTCTCTTCCTGTAACATAGTTAGCTCTGAAGAAATAATAATAGGAAGAGTGCCATTATACCCTAAGAAAGTATACTTGAGATGTTTCGGAAGTTGTTTTAGCTCCAAAATAGGTGGTACTTCAACTGATGGCATCGATTTGTGGAATGGTAGATCTAAGGTTTCCACAACTCTGAATCTCCTAGGCAAGATTGGTTGTGAATCTAATAATTTAACCATCTCTTCCACATCAGTATCTTCTTTACAAAGAGAATTTATGGCCTTATGTAATGAATCATTCAACTGATCCCTTTGTACAGTATTTTATCAAATAGTTTAATTGTAGAACAATCATATGTTGCATCGGGGCAATTCACGGATTTAAAGATGCTATATGTGACACAATCGTTGTTTACCCTAAGTGTAAGTTTTCCAGCAGCTACGTCGATCAATGTTCTCCTAATTGTCAAGAAACCTCTCTTGACGATGAGTGGTATATTGTCATTCCTTCCTTCCATTTCGAGCACCACAAAATTTGCAGGAAAGATAAACTTATCAACCTTTATTAAAACATCTTCAATGACTCTTTTAGGATATACCAATGACTGGTCAACCAACTGGAGTGTGATGTTGGTAGGAGCAATGTCGTGGTTGCCTAACCTTTTAAAAACAAAAAAGGCATAAGATTAATGCTAGACCCTAAGTCACATAAAGCATTACAATGAACATTTCATTCAATTGAACATGGAATCACAAATTTGCCCAAGTCTTTCATCTTAGGAGGTAGTTTTCTTTGGAGGATAGCACTACATTCCTTTGTCATGGCCACAACTTCATTTTCATCTACTCTCCTTTTCTTTGCTAGAATATCCTTCAGGTATTTTACATAACTAGGCATCTATTCAAGTGCTTCAGCGAAAGGTATGTTAATTTATAATTTCTTAAATATATCAAGAAATTTTTTGAAGTATTTTTCATCACTTTTTTCCTCAGTCTAGAAGGAAATGGTATTTTTTCGGCCTCCTCTGTATGTACCTCATCTTTCTCTTTCCCTTTGCTTCTGAATAAGTTAACCAATGTAATGGGTTCATGTTCGTTGTTTGGCTTTTCATCTTTTTCCTTCACTTCATTGGGCTGAATTGGTTCTTTTAAACTAATGCAACTTCAGGTTGTTACGGCTTTACAATGCTCTTGACCATCTTTCCTTGGTTGATCTGGTTGACTATGAAGTACACCCTTAGGTCGGTAACTTGGTTCCTTGTTTAATTGCAACACAACTTCTTGTTGTTGTTGTTGCTGATTCTGCATAAATTGTTGAATAGTTTGTTGCATAGAATTGAACATGTGGATCAAATCCGGTTGTTATGGCTGAAAAGGAAGTGAAGGGGGTCGAGAATACTGTGATGGTGGCGGTGAATTATTGAGGACAATAGCCGATTGTGGAGAATTATTCCATGAAAAGTTGGGGTTATTGCGCCAGCCTAAATTGTAAGTATTGGAATAGGGATTGTTGTTCCTATTAAAGTTGCCTATGTAGTTAACTTGATCTGTTGCACATTGACCTGTACAATGTTCTTGTCCACACCATTCACACCTTGGTTCTATAGCCTTAACCTGTCCCTGCATATTAAGATTTTGAACTTGATTAGTTAAAGCAATAACCTCAACAGATAAAGAAGTAAGTGTATCTAATTCTAAAACCACGGTAATCCTCCTTGGGTGCCTTTCTTGTATTGTATGGTGGTTGCTAGGCACCATCAATTCTAGCAATTGAAAAGCTTCATGCGGGCTCTCCCCAAAAAATGATCCATTGGCCGCCACGTCAACTATGTTCTTTGTTTGCCCCAACAACAAGTTATAGAAAGTTTGGAGTTGCATCCATCTTTCTATACCACGATTGGGACACTTTTTTCAACAATTCTTTAAATCTTTCCCATGCCTCAAAGAGAGACTCACCATCGAACTGCAAAAAAGATAAAATTTCGTTACGTAATCTAGCAGTTTTAGGAGGAAAATATTTTAACAAAAATTTTTTAGACAATTTATCCCAAGTGGTAATTGCATCTATGATGATAACCACTCTTCCGTACTTCCTATTAATGAGAATGGAAATAAGCAAATTTGGAGAGCATCGTCAGAGACACTAGGTTGCATATACATATCGCAAAACAATAGAAAATCAAAGATATGCCTATTAGGATTTCCAGTTGGTGATCCACTAAATTGTCATATAGTTTAAAACATGTTAAATAAAACTAGTTTAAACTTGAAGTGGGTCGCATCTACCGGTGGTGTAATACTACTAGGTTGTAACCCTCTTGCAAGCGATACAACCCAATCTTGGATTACCCTGTTGTCATCATTGGCTACTTCTACAATCGGTGGAAGTGGAGGCATTTGTTGTTGTTGTGGGCCCATGGCATCTTCTTTTATTTCTTCTTGCACTCTTCTTCTAATGGCACACAAGTTTCTCAAAGTCCTTTCAATCTCTGGATCACAAGAAAACAAGGATGACCACACTAATCGCTGCATAAACAAATGATCACAAGGAAGAAGACAGTGATATAGTATTTTTATAAAAAAAACAACAAGACACTAGAATCTAAAAAGAAAAGAAAAAGATTCAAAATTCAAATCTTAAATTAACTAAGAAAATTCGATCTCCTTGGCAACGACGCCAAAAACTTATTTGATTAATTCAATAACATACAAGTATACATGGTCGAAACAAGTAATATAAGGAAGAATTTAAGTATTGTCCCACATAGAAATGAATTTTCTTAAATTAATTAAACAAAATGAAATTAAGGACAAGATAAAAATAATTGACTTAACTAAATATAAGTAATAACTTTAAATTAAAGACAAAGTTATAATGATAAAACTTATTTTAGAGTCGAATTTCCCTTAAAATGAATTTAATATTCATCACATTTACTCTTATCTTTTATTTTCTCAAATTGCCGATCTAGGAGAATTACATGACATGATGGCTTCTGCTCTTTTATGCATTTATTATCTCGCCTCACTTTCTACCTCCTTGTGATAATTGATTAATCAACAAAATAATGCATTAAGATTTTCCTTACAATCACATACGATGTTATGTATCTCCTGAGCACAACAACAACCAAGTCAAAAGACTCGTCGTATGATGAATTATCAATGACTAATCTAACTAATTTCTCCTGAAATCTAATTAAACCTCATGGTCTGACTAATAGGTGATCAGCCTACTCTTAGGATTAAGAACAAGAAAATTCAAGCAATCCAATTGAATAAAAGAGTAAGAGGTTGAAATGAATTCAATTAAATCAAGTTAAGTTTCATTCTTCTCTAGAACAAAATAAAGGATTACTCCATAATAAAAATAAAAAATATTATAAAGAAGAAACTACTTCTCATTATGAAAGGAAAAATTTACAAAAACTAAAACTACTTAAGCCAAGAGTAAAGATATCTCAAACAACAAATGACTACCCCTTTATATAAAAAATAAGATGGTCATTAAATACATGAATTTAAGGAAGGTGTTCACAAATTGACGTAGTATAATTAATTATGCTGTCCAAAAGTTTGCAGCTCCTTGACTTGCTCAACCAAGCCTTAAGTAAGGTACCCCAAAACCATCAAGATCCTTCCTTTTTGAGCTTTGTGAACTCCTTGAAATAACCATTGGGTGGTGCCAAGTACCATGACCTTTTAATTCATAAGCTTAATTTGTTTCATTTTTTTCTACATCGAAAATCCAAAATTAAACATATCTAATAAAATATTAATTAACTAAAAAAATAAAGTAAACTATCACCTAATTAATTATATTTATACTCGGGATCTACAAAATCACATTAAAAACATAGGTAAATATTATATACTTTAAACACCTAACAATCTACATGCCTCACATCAACACAAGCAAACACACACAACACCAGCAGACAAGTTAGCAATTCCTATGGGTCATTCTTGATCCTTGCATCTCTCCAACTAAACCTGCAACACCGCACTTTATAAAAAATATACGTGAGTAAGAAAAAAAATTACTTGTTTGAAAATAACTACAAAAAATATTTCTAAATTGGCAAAATGGATGACTTAATGTCCATGAAAATTTTCAACATGAAAATAGAAAATCACTGCATCTCCACATCATCATACATAAATATAGCCAATATGACCTAATCATAATCGCTAAGATATCCATGTACACAAACAGAAAAATTCAACGGTAATATGCTGGTACTGTACATGAGCCAAACTCATATCGATGACAACATGCTCGTGGCTAATAGGGCCAAATCTAATAACTGAAATGCATGGTCTAGATATACTCAATGGAGAGCATGCTCATGCTAAATAAACGCTGCTCGCAAGTACTATAGCCTATAATCATAAATATAATCATACTCATAATAAATATTAACTACCAAACTGAGCACTACAAGTGGGTACCGTTGGCCTCCTTGTGGGAGTCATACTCCCATTCACCACGTGTGCATAGAAAATTGAAAACTATATAATAGGTATAAGGCTTGGGAAATGCTAATAAATAGGTTTAGAGTGACTTATGAGTTAGAACTCATCTTTCGAAAACTCATCAAGCGATCTCAACATTGAAGTTTTATTAATTCAAAAATCGATAAGATGGACTGTAGGTAATGAGATCTAATAAAATATCATTAACTACATCCTACAATACAAAGCAAAATTGTGATAGAGCCAAACATCAGATTAAGCAGAGAGGACTCCTTATGGAACTATGAGCCAATCTCCACATCCTAGCACGGTGAGCTCGACTCTGCACTACCTAGTAAATGCAATATCATATGTGCGTGCAATGTCATGCAAACAATCCTAGATGTAAGAATGGCATGGCATGCAAAGGAGCATGAAATTAAACACACATCACACCATCATTACACATCATTCACATGTTGAAAGTATTATCACCACTGAGATTTTGTAAAATAAAAACAGATATCAAGACAAAAGATTCCACTTCATTATGAAATAATTTTTGGGATCCAACCAGCGTACTAAACCTAACAAGAGATATCGAAATGCCCAAGAAATTCAACTGAAATACCTAACACATTAATTGAGAATAAGATCTAGATAAAATTGTGAAAAGTAACTTAAAAATTTAGGCCAATTATTTAAACTTAACTTGGAAGTTATTTTTGTTGTAACGACTTTAAATTTGGAGAATAATTAAAATAATTATTTGGAAGTTATTTTTTGTTGTAACGACGTGAATCAAAGATTATTATTATTAAAATAATTTTATATCATTTAGTAAATTAAGATAATTAAAGTTAATTATTATTTAATTTAAGATTTTTACACCGTGATTAATTCACATTCAAATACAAGTTAAAAATATTACAATCTTAACTATTTAATTTGTTAATCAACTTGACATGCGAAACGAGATCACCTGGACACGGACAAAAAATCATAAAGTTTTGATCTTTTTATTATTTAAACCATTATTAAGTATATTAGTGGTAGATTTTATAAATCTAGGACAACATGAGTATTTTATTACAATTAAATATCCAAAACAAAACAAATAGTAAAACTAACATTTTTATCACAAAATACACAAGGAAACTAATACATCTACATGATATCATGATGATCAAGCTATCTATATGCCTAATGAAGGAAATACATGTAAACATCAAGATTGTGCACAAAAATGAAAAGAACGGTGAAGAAGGCATGTACCTTGGCAAGAGAAGAGGAAGAAGAGGAAGGAGAGAGAAAGGGGTGGAGAAGGGAGGAAGAGGGAGGGGTGAATGGGTTGGATGGAAGCCAAAAGGGGGCAGGGACAGTGGCCAAGGGCAGATGAAGGCAGGAGAAGGGGAGAAAACCTCCAAAAAGGCATGCGGGCAGTCGTTTTAACAACTCCTCACCTGAGCGCCAGTGCAAGGCAGCACAATATCACCTCTAGCACTGTGCCCAAGAGTGAACCCCACATGCACCAGCGCAACGGTGCCCATAGGGTGCCCTTGCGCCGTGTGTGTTGCCATGACAAGGAGGAAAATGCTGAAAAACATAGAAAGAAAAGGGAAAAAGGAAGGGAAAAGGAAAGAGAAGGCTTGGAACAGCTTTTAGGCTACGACTAGGGCTAAGAGGTATGCCCGATTACATGAGACATAACTTTAAACCTAACGTAACACAAATGCATGCACACACAAAATAGGCGTGACCACGAGAGAGGAGGCTGAGGATAGGGATCATTAACTCGTTGAGTTGCTTGATGAGTGGGAACAATGCACGGGAGATTGGTGGATGCGGGAGGCTAATAGACAAGATGAAATCATGCTTCATGAAATGTTTCTTATTTTTAAAGATGTGTGCCATGGCCCTAATGAGTCATTTTTTCACGACTTGCCCCTTTTCATATTAATAATAATCCAATGGCCAAACCATTACTTAAATAATAAATTAATTATAAATAATAAAAGTCTATCATGAGTGCATATTATTTCAAATATAAGCATCGATCATTGTCAATATCTATAATATATACTAATAAAAAGTCCATCAATATAAAAATATATCCAAGTCCATTGTTCGAATAATTTTAATAGCATGCAAGTATACACGGTCGAAACAAGTAATATAATGATAAATCGAGTATCGTCCCACAGGGAGATGAATTTTCTATAATTAATTAAAGAAAATAATATTAAGAGAAAAATAGAAATAATTGACTTAAAGAAATCTAAATAATAACTTAAATAAAAAGCGGAGTTAAAATTATAAAACTCGTTCTAGAGTCGAATTTCCCTTAACATGAATTTAATCTTCATCAAATCTTACTCTTATCTTTTATTCCCTCAGATTGTCGATCTAGGATAATGATATGACATGGTGGCTCCCGCTCCTTCATGCTTCTATTATTTTGCCTCAATTTCTACCTCCCGGTGATAATTGATTAATCAACAAAATAACGCATTAAGAATTGCCTTACAACCGCATACGGTGTTGTGTATCTTCCGACCACAACGACAAACAAGTCAAAAGACTCGTCGTATGATGAATTATCAATGACTAATCTAATTAATTTCTCCCGAAATCTAATTAAACCTCGTGATCTAAGAATTAGGTGATCAATCTATTCTTAGCATTAAGAATATGATAATTCAAACATTTTGATTGAATAAAAGAGTGAGAGCTTGAAATAAATTCAATTAAATCATGTTAAGTTCCATTCTTCTCTAGAACGTAATATAAAACTACTCCATAAAAATAGAAAATAATATAAAGAAAAACAATATAAAGAAGAAACTAACTTTTATTACGAAAGAGAAAGAAATTACAAAAACTAAAACTACTACTTCTACTACAATCTTAAGCCAAGAGATGAGATATGATCAACAACAAATGACCACCCCTTTATATAGAAGTGGAGATACAAGAATTCGAAGAAGGTGTTCACAAATCGACGTAATCTAATTAATTATGACGTCCCTTCAAGTTTCCAACTGTTCGACTCCGTTGAACACCATACATTGTAGCCATTGGGTGGCGCCAAGTGTCATGACCAATCAAATCCAAAGCTTAATTGATTCATCTTTTTCTGCATTAAAACATCAAAGTTAAGCATATATAATAAAATATTAATTAACTATAATAATAAAGTAAAATATTACTTAATTAATAATATTTATACCCAAGAAGTACAAAATCATATTAAAAAACCTGGGTAAATATTGTATATTTTAAACACTTAACATCCATCAGATGTTTCTTATAGTTGAAGACGCATGCCATGGTCCTGAGAAGTCATTTTTTCACGACATGCCCCTTTTCATATTAATAATAATCGAATTGTCAGACCATTACTTAAATAATAAATTAATTAGAAATAATAAAAGTGTATAATGAGTGCTATAATTTAAAATATAAGTATCATCATAGTCAATATCTATAATATATACTAATAACAAGTCCATCAATATAATAATATATCCAAGTCCATGTATGGAATCAATAGAAGATACCTACTACATGCATTAAGTTCTACTAATAATGCACATGATAATAAATAAAACGCGAAGTGCTGATTCCTTCATCCTGTCGCTTAGCTTGAATCTTTGCTACCTACGAACACTATAATTGTTTGCTCAGTACCAAAGTATGTGCTAAGTCTACTAACATATTTAGTAACCAATGCTAAGAAAAATATGGTTAATCACAAGTAATTCTCAACATAAAATAATCAACTTCAGATACCAACAATATAACTATATCTTAATTAATTTCAAATATCAACAATATAAATAATTTATTAACCTCAATCATACACCATCTAATTAATCTAATATCAACTTTAAAACTAATTTCGAGACATGAATTCTTATACATCCTAAGCCGTTAATTCATCTACTCAAATCTACAAGTCGATTTTCGGACATAAGTTCTTATATGTCATCAACCATCTAAGTCAAACCATTTAAATAACAAAATGAACTGATTTCAGGATATGCGTTCCTCCATAATCCTCAGACAATTTATAAGCATGCATATAAAATATCACAATTATTTAATTATATTTTCCATGTATCATCCACTCATCCATATGAGTAATTATTTGATTTCGCATCAAAACTCTTGGGATACGTGTTGCTGGTCAACCACACTACCAAACATTCACCTTCCCACAATATGATCATAAGTGTTGCATGAAGAGTAGCCTTTTAACTTTGGCATTGCCTTAGAATGAATGCCTGAAGTTTTGTTGGTATGACCACCCCGTTGGTTTAACCAATCCTATTTATTTATTGTTAAGCTTAGCCTCCACCATTGATTGGACTTTTCCATTTATCAAAACATATAAAAACCAACATGTTTTACTTTCCATTGCAACATTCACTAAATTATATTAAGTTTATTCCACATGCCAAAGCATCAAACCACAATTCGATTAATTGGTCAACATGCAAAAAACATCAAAAGATTCATAAAGATTCCCAAATAGTGTCTAAACAAACCTGAGTAGTTGCCTTTCCGAGCTCTGAGATGCCTCAGCAAAACTTCCTCTTAGTTTGAGTAATGAAACAATACTATACATCACTATTTGAACTACTCTACATGTAGGTGTATGCATTATATGTCATGAATATTCATTCATCATCCAAAAATAATAATTTATTCACTCATCACACATAATCACACTATTACATCATAAACAATATTAAACAACCTTAATTAATATATTAATCATCATTAAACAACATTTAAATATCAAAAACATCAAATTTAGTTCAGAGCCAGGGGCGTTCAGGCGGTTTGTTTATGGTGTCTTGGCACTCAGTTGCTTTTACAAAATGTCTGAGCGCTCTCTTTCTCAGTATATGAGAACTCTCTTACTTTTATAGAATGTTTAAGCACTTTGTTCAAAGGGTACTCATGACACTTTTCAAATACAATTTTTTTCTCATTTTTACAAATGTCCCATATTCATTGAAGGCCCAAACTACTTCTAAAGTTCATGAAATTTTAACCATAACTTCCTAACTCCTTAGTTAACATTCCAATAAAAGGATTTTTAATTTGGAGGTATAAATATCAACTTTCCATT
This sequence comes from Piper betle, assembly GCA_033002965.1. Taxonomy (NCBI): domain Eukaryota; kingdom Viridiplantae; phylum Streptophyta; class Magnoliopsida; order Piperales; family Piperaceae; genus Piper; species Piper betle. The sequence goes on along the minus strand of JAURVB010006418.1, from coordinate 1,988 downwards.
AAGGTTCTCAACAAAGGTCAAACTTTCTATTTTGACTAGGTTTTTATAAGAACTATGTCAAATCAACTCCGAATTAAATTTAATTTTACATATTCTCTATGTACATCATTATTTAGAGTTTAGAATCGTTCTTGGTGTAAAATGATAGGCTCTTGATTTATTTCACCCTATTATTCTTCTTCATGATCAATTTTCATTGAAACAATACTAAACATTCGTCAAATGTTGATTCTATGTTGTTTAACCTTAATTCGCCTCCACCCAAATTGTGATGATGATATCAATCTTGGTATAAATATTTGCATACAGAAATAAAATATATTAAATCATGAATACATGCATTACAATCACAAACAATCACAAAGAACCATGAATAATGTTGATGATGTATGAATCTAATGAGGTAACTTGTTTTAGTTGAATTACAAACCTGATCTTCTAACAAACCTTACATAGAACACTCCCCAACATGATCTCCACGAGGGAGAGAGGAGAATGGTAGAGAGAGAGGGACGTCAAATAGAGAGGGTTTCACCTAGGTTTGAGCCAAAAAGTGTCACCTCCACCCCTTCTCATGTCCTTACATACTCTCCAATATTTCTCCCTTTCCTTAGTTATCCCTCTAACTTCTTAGAAATTCCTGACGTAGCCCTAACTGATCAGACAACTAGATTTAACTTAGTGAAGGTTTTAACCCAAACCTCTTTCCTACTAATTGGCTAGCCCTTATTCTAACATTAGCTCCACTTAAACAACCTTCATGGCCGATATAAGTATTTCCACTAATTTTAATTTCCCATACAAAGTAAAATCAACTCATCTATATATAGTTCAATGTACCGCAATTTACACCATATTTCAAATACAAAGAAAATTCTTACCAGCTAAAAAAATTAAGTATAAATTTATTTTTGTCTCAACAAACAAATATGTCCATTGTTTAAAATCCATAATAATAGAAATTAAATAGTGTTTATTACCCATCTAGATCGAGACCTGACCTACATAATCATCCCCTTAATCTATCTGATTCATGTTATGCATTTGACTAATGTATTGATTATATTTGACATATTGATATATTTGATAAATAATTTTTATTACATTTCAGTACAATTCATGGTGTCTAGTGGTATTTAAAATTTTTTTGTTCATGATTAGTTAATTAGTTATGTTTGACAGAGAATTGCAAAATAAAATAAAATATCATGTTTTCCTATTTTTTTCATTTTCTGACGGATTTGTGACTGGCTTGCAACCAATGTGACCAATTTTGCAAAATTTTGTAACCAAATTGAAACCAACTGATAACCACATTTGTGGCTACGCAGCCGGTTGCAAAATATTTGCTACAGTTCCTCCGTCGTAACATTTGAAACTGTGTTGGGTCAAAAGTGTCCAGTTTTAAAATTAGCAACCGATTTGGTATCCGGTTGGAAAATACATCAGCAACCCCACTTTTCGGCAATCGGAAATTCCGGTCCCATTTCCGATGGCAAAAGCTATTTGTGACTGGATTCAGGGATTTTATGCAGTTGATATCACACACGACAGTTTTTGTACTAGTGTTTGGCTCAACGAAGGATGTCGAAAACTATGCCTAATTTATTAATTATTTTATTCATTCTTGATATTTGAATTGTCACTAGTATTTTTGATAATTTATAAAGTTGCATCGAAAGTTGTTGAAGTTTGTGAAATGTATTAGATAATCTTGAAGGTCTATAAATAGCCTCGTTGGGTTTGTTGTTGTATCAAGCGCTCAAGTTATTCAAGTAGTTCACTACTAAAAATAATAACTATTCTTGTAGTTATGTTCTTTCTCTCTATTATCTTTTATTTATCTATAGCACAATTTTCTTATATTCTATTTTTTTACCACAACATTTACATTAACACCTACAACTAATATCATAATTGGCCTCAGCAAGGATCATTTTAAGGTTGCATAGCTAAAATGTGAGAAGAGATAGAGCAATAAATATAAT